>LUGF01050606.1:291969-324367 GCA_001625245.1 Calycopis cecrops | reverse complement strand
AGCACAGCTGTCACTTTACGCCAGTCTCGTGTAAGCGAGAGGTACCTCCCCGGTCGTGCCGGCCCAATTCGACTGCATGCAAGCATGCAGTGTGGCACTACCTCTTACCAATATACTCGTATGTTGAGTATGTCAAACATTCCAAATTGAAGAACAATGGTGTGGCTAAATTGTTATAATGATGATTGTGATTATCAATCCGCCCGTGGATGGGGGCTACTGTAAAACTTTGAGATTGCAGGGCGAAGCTAGTTGACATGAAAAATATATAGTACGAAAATAATGTAATATTACCTCCAGCAAAATGAATACTTGCGCGCAGTTGGTTTAAAATAATGTAAAAAGAAATATACTTAGTTGTGAACGGGACCAAACTCCAAAGTTTTCAATCAGCTCTGTCTGAATAGCTGAGGTGGAGCCCTTAATATCTTGAACTACTTGGAATCGATGCAGAAGGAAAGTAAATTATATTTTATATCAATTTGTCTTTGACTCTGTTTGTGGTATTTACATTCCTTTCGCTCTTAAGCGAAGGTAACTTATGTAATATACCTTACGAAAAAATAGATTATAAAAAGCAATTTACAATTGCATTTATGTGACCATTGTTCTCCACGTATCGAAAGGGCGAAGTAATAATCGCATATTCATTATCGCCATCTGCCATTTTCCACGGAATGGAATTAGTATCTTGAAATAAACATGGAAACGGCAAATCGTCGAAAATACCA
This sequence comes from Calycopis cecrops, assembly GCA_001625245.1. NCBI lineage: Eukaryota > Metazoa > Arthropoda > Insecta > Lepidoptera > Lycaenidae > Calycopis > Calycopis cecrops. Next base: position 323,636 of record LUGF01050606.1, on the reverse strand, counting down.
CTGGTTTTTACACATTTTGTAGTTACTTTACGGGTTTTAACATGATAAAATTATTATATTAATACGTAAAGCAAAAACTTTAGGAACATATTTACGAAAATTGCACGGACGGTGGAGTATGAAATTTGGCGTATAGTTTACGTGTAAGAGAAGTGCAGAACGTTAATATTTTTTAATAATAACGCTTTTAAAGTACTTTAATTTAGTAAATAAAACTTTACACACACTACCATACATTTGACACATACATTTACAAGTTACACGTAATTATTGATGAAGTTTCTATGTGCATTTTGCTATAGGTATTATTATAGATACTACTAGGAAGTTGTGGCCGGGTTACACCGGCCTTGGTCACGAGCCGGCCGAAACGTCATGTATAAGGTATATTATATTTTCGCTAGTACCTTTATTAAATATTTTGTCATGTGAAAACCCGTAAAGTAAGTAACTACAAAGAGTCAAAAATAAATCTTTAAAAAAAAATCGAAATCTCCAATCCATCATCACATTTGTATCTGGATATATCACTTACATATGAAATACTTTTGTAATCTCGAGAGAGCTCGAGGGGATACAGTATCCTAAAAGAAACAACTTCAAAGAAACGCTTTACCTTCAAGGAGCTCTTATTCACATAAACCCTGTTGATTCTTAAGGGCTCTCCATGGCTACATTAACGAAAGCGTTTTATGATGTCAATATTTTAATTTAGAACCTCATTAGTATGAATTACGAATGCGATTTCTTTTTATTGCGTAGGTGACAAATGAGTAGCACCTTCACTTGTTTCATTGACCACAGGCTGTTGAAGTGAACATTACCTATCCGACGAAATATTTGGGCAGCTAGTGCTGCTGATGGAGCTGTTGGATTGAGGTAATTAAGCTACATCCAGCCATCTGTAAATCCCATGCAATCTGAGATTTCATGAGGACTTTTAGGACTTGCTTACTAGATCTCGTCTGCAATGCTTTCTCTTATTAAAACATCTTCTCAATGAGAACAAGACTTTTTTTTAAATCTTTTTTCTCTTCTCTTTTTAAATATAAAAATCTTAGATAATCGAAAGGATTTTACAGCTTAGGTTCATCTTTAATTATCAGATTCATTTTAGAATTTTTCCTTTTTTTATTGAATGGATAAGGGGCACCGAGATGAAGGTAATTTCCGACGCCCATAGATATCTGCAACACCAGGGGTTATGCAGTTGCGTTGCCGGCCTTTAAGATGAAAGAAGGCTCGTTTCTTGAAGACACCTAAGTCGTATTTGTCCGAAAATGTCGAGTCCATTATTGTGCATGAGGACAAAATACAAATGGCGATGACCTTGGTATTCTTACTACTCTCCTATAATGCAAGAAGCAATCAGCATTGGTCATTTGATGCGCTCACAATGATTACTTTTTATTAATCTATTTCCTCGTAAGATAAGTCCCCTTTACTCTTAATGGAATATAGATATCAGGGAGACACAGCAATTTAAATCATAATGTCACTGATATAAAGACCATAATCTCGTTTAAGTTCATTCTGCTGGTAGTGCAAGATATCAAGGACCCTAGGGGCGAGGTAGTTGAAAGCTTTCGAGGTAAACGTTCTAGGTTCCGGGAATACTTTCTACATTGTTGATTACTAATTGCGCTCAAGTGTTCGTTATACTCAGTCAGTGTTAATATATATTTTAAATCTAGTCTTAAATATAACTTGTTTAAGGTAGTGCCATGTTAGTTTACAACCGGATTGTGCCGGGATGACCGGGGCGGAACCTTTCGCTTATATTATGAGTACGGCGTAAAGTGACAGCTATGCTGTCGCGTTTCGTTTGGTATGTTAGTTTCCGGTGGCCCATTGGGGAGGAAGGAAAGAAAGAAGAAAGAAAAATATTTATTTGAGCACAACACAAAAGACTTACAATAATTTGGAGACTAAACGAATTGAAGGAGGTGAAGGAGAGCAACGCGTCTGTACACATTTGGTTGTATGGATGTTAATGGGCGCTGATAGTCATTGAAAGACTTCGACGGCTCGTTTGCCCCCATATGATAATGTTACTCTCTAGCTGGGCCTGAGGATTCACCTGCCACAGACGAAATCACGTGCAAAAGTTAGTATTCCTATTGCTTATGTCATTTACAAAAGCTATAACAGCACAAGTTTCTTTAATAAATCCGGTCATTAGTTTTGGCGTGATTAAATAACAAACATTCATCAAAACATTCAACACATTTACATCTTTTTATTATCTAAATAAGCTAAGGTGCCTTTATAAAATTTCTCTATTATATGTATACAACGAAATCAAAAAAAAAGGTGGCCCATGCGGAGGAAGGATAGGGGCACGATGAACATGACGTTTATGAGCATCATTAGCCACTAGTCATCAAGCCTCCGACTGCTCGTTTGCCTTTCATATATAAATACCTCTCAACTAGTATACAATGAGAGATAAAAAGACTTGATCCCACAACGGGCACACAATGATAGTCGGATTAACTCGTCGGCTAAATTATGTCTGAATGGCCAGCTGCCAGCTGCCAGGCAGTTAAGTGCTATGGCCGATAAACCGCCGAGTGTAGTCAGCCCACTTCAAACAATGCCAATAATCGTCGAAGCGTATTTTATTGTGACAACCCTACACTTTTATTCTCTTTTTAAATTATTTATTGGATACGTTCAATTGAGTTTATGCCTCATTCATGTATTGGCGTTTAAAGAACTAAGTTTATTTTTAAGACTTATTGACAAAGATAGAGGATGTCGACAACTGTTTATACAAACATCCGTTGTATACAAAACTTGAAAATATACATGATGTGTTTTTTATAGGGCCAATGCAAGCCAGTAAGGTTTTATTGGCAAATTGGCTTTTGTAAATCTTGTACACATTTAAAAGCGGTTATGCGTTGCTCATCCTTCTCCATCGATGGGCCAGCGGAAACTTACAGACCGCACTAACTATTGCACCACAGCTGTCATTTGACGCCGATTTGAGAGATAGGTAACGGTAGAGACTTAATTAATTAGATAGGTAATGGTAGAGTAGTAGTAGTACTTAAGTAATTGAAGAAGATAAAAGTTAATAAATTAAACTACTTACTTGGTGCTTTTGTGAAAACCTTCCTTCCTGCTTAGGAATATTGTATTTACCTTTACTATAATAATTACTATTATATTATCCTCTTACTATATTAAAAAAAAAATTGCATTCATTTACGTATTTTTTTATATAATATATGGGGCTAACGAGCAATCGCCCCAAAAAAGGTGATTTCCGAATTTAAACATTGTTATTAAGATTTATTGAAATACAACCAACGTTGTTTATGAAGGTTAATAATGATGATGAAAGTACTAAGCTATATCTATAAGGCTTACCACAGCCAGTCTGGGCGGTTTGTTGAGACTGACACTCGAGATATCTAACTAGCATCCGCTCATTAAAGTGCTCTCTTCAACGTGTAGTGAACTTCTTAATGACACGAGAAACTATCTGTACAGGAAGATCCAGTGACAAATGTTATACAACTATTTATCTTGTTGTAATAAGGATGATGTCCTCCAAGCCGATTTCGGCTACTCCAACCTCTTCTTTATAGGGACTAGCCAACTTCACCAAATTTATAATGCACAAGTGTGGCCGCAAAGACTTGTGCACTGCAGACATTGTGTGCATGTGCATTACCCTATTCCGATTCCTATTAGAATCCTGATGCGACTGGTAAGAAATCAGGCGCAAGACCGACGACTTAATGTGCTCTCCCAGTTACGGGGCTAAAATGCTGTAAACATACCACTAGTCTACGACTAGGCAGGAGCCGTTACGGGTTTTAACACGATAAGAAATTATAGGTAGCCAAAACCTCTGCTCGACGTTTCGAGTGGGCTATACCAGAACTGTTACCGAGACGAATTAAAACCCGTACAGTAACTACAATATGTTTAAAAAGCGTCTATATTTGCGCTTCTCTTCTATCTTTGCGCTGTATACATTTAGACTTAGAATAAAATAACACTAAACCTGTATATACAAATAGCAGATATAAGCAGTCTTGATATTAGAGTATTCTGTAGGTCGTTTGCTGTTAACTAGTAAATTTACGACATACTCTCATACCAATAAAATATTTAACGATAAAAACATCGGTTCTCAAACCTGATGAACATGTGAGGTTAAATTTTGAAGTAACGAGCACATTCAATATCGATTTTTAAACGAGAGCACACCATAACAGTTTCAATAAATGCCTTCGTCTGCCAGTGACTGCACTCGAGAACACGTTATTGAACTTTCTAGCTTCAAAAGGTAGCTGCCGACTTTTCTCTGTGACAGCTTTCATGTTAGCGAATATTTCACATAAAATGGAGTAAAGTATGTGCGCAATTTTTAATGTTGGTACGTTACGGCGCTGTATTACATATTTGTGTGCATGATTTATGAGGTGCCCCGGTTTTCATGATCACAGTTTATATATCCTTCGTAGTATACCTTTTTAACACGACTTTTACTACTCTATATACATAAATGAATGTTTCTCTGTATGCCCTTTATAGAATTGTAAACTATGCAATTGATCATGTGATGATCTTTAGCACGGTTGTTGTGCATAAGCCCATGATAGTTTCCGACTTAGAATTTTAAAGTTTCAACCCCCAAGGGGAAGAAATAGGGGAGTGAAGTTTATTAATTATGACGATGCACAGCTAGTAAGTAATGAAAGTCGAGCTATGCGTTTACAGGTCACGATATATTCATCTAAATATATGTCCACTTGTTATATTTAACGCAGCAATACGTGCAAAATACTTCGAACTCCGAAAGATCTCCGTGAAGTTACAGTTCGAAAGTGGATGGTAGTTACATGAGGACATCAGCTGTCTCAGCATTTATTTTTTTTTAAACGGGCTTGGCCTACCACTCTTTCCCACCTCTGCTACTCCTGTGTCGCCAGCGGCAACCACAAAGACCCTTTAATATGATCTCAGGGAGCCCGAGGGAAAAGCCATCTTAGCATTTATTAAAAGTAGACCGATTTGGGCTAGTAATGATCATTTCGCTTTTTTTAAATTCTACGATTAAAAATAAATTCACTACTCCTTCGTTTCCTTAATATAGTAGATATATTGTCTACTCGTTATAAGTTATCACTTCTAAGTATAAGTTAATTAGAACTAAAATAAATAAATTAACAGTTAAAGTTTAATTTCCAGTTTTATCAACGTCTACCCGGATATCCTGTTATACATCACCGGATACAACGTTACGAGCAACAAAATAATGAATTATAACTGTTTGTTTCAATTGTTCTATATTAAGAATTTAAACACGATTACTGTTATTAGCATTGAGCTAATTTTATACATGTAAATAAGCTTTTAGTTTTTTAAGTATCTTTTTTATCTATAAAATAAAACATTTCATAATAAGAATAACATCGGTGTTGATTGATGCTGATAATAAGATTCATGCTCATAATAATTTTCTGTTTCAGCATTTCAGCCATTTCAGCAGCAGATCATGAAATCATTTGAATTCTCTGGTTGAAAAAGACCATAATGTCATTGGACTATTGCAATTATACTTCTGAGATTGCTTATCCATCAGAATATGAAATAATGAAAGAGCATACTTGAATCTGCGCGCAATAATTGTGTACTTTATAATATAATAATATATTAGAGAATATTGTCCTAAGTCAGTGATGAGTCTCGATTGGCTGCCACAGTCAAAGTTTGATCGAGAACAGGACAAGTCAGGTCAACATTACTGTGGCGGTAGTTGGTATCCGATACCCGTCTATTGAACGGTCCTGCTTTAACTATCTAGCAATAGTGCTTCGTTCCTTCGGCCATTTTCTGAGCATATCATGTTATTATCATCGCAAATGGACTCATCTGTCCCCAGTTCTCCGTGGCCACTGGCCAGAAACAAAGACGCGCGCTCTGCTTAATGAGGAAGTGCTCTAGAAAAACTAAAAGTGCAATTATTGTGACGCAACGTCGCCGTGTGCTACAATTTGCGCACACTAACCACCGTGTACGTCTTGGGTAATATTTCTATGGTGTATCAAGCAAATGGGCACCTTGTGGTAAGTGTGTGTCTCCCCTGGAAGACGTAACATGCTCTAAGACAAAAGAGTTGCGTTTTGTACCTTGTTTTTATACGACTAAAAAGAAGAGTAATTTATTCCACACGTATTATCTGCTATTATTGAGATTTATGATCTCTTAATGTGTACACATTGCTTATAACTTACAAATAGGGAGGCTCTAACTGTAGAGAAGGCCTGCTTATTCTTTACAGGTGTTGAAACATTTTAAATAGATTGACTTTTTGTTATTCGATTATTATTTTTTCCCAATCTACCGCTTATCTAGTCATTGCCGTCATTGTTACTGGTAAGTCGTAGCTTACGTTGTCGTAAAGATTCTGCCCTAGCCCGGAACAGATCTAGTAGTAATGCATAGATGATATATCTCTAGACGCACCTACTCGTACAATTACAATGACATCAGTAGGTACTTATCAAAAGTCTCACTCGTAATAGTCTTTCTATTTGCCAAAAAATGCATCAACATGCTACGTTCGTAGGACCGCGCTAAAATAGAAAGTAGTTTTCTTACAAATGACTCTGTTATGGCCCATGATCGTGCACAAAACTGTCAGGTCACCTGCCAAGTGAAAAGAATTCAATACACTATTGATACATGTTGTTATGCAACAGATAAATACCAATAACATTATGTGTGCATCTCACTTACAAAATGTTAACTAATGCTTTCACTTTAGTCTACTCTGTATTTTAAAGTTTTTCGTCCAAGCAGTAGGACTAAAATCTAAAATACTTGGCAAGTAACGTATCATGATAAAGTCATTTAAACATTCTTAAGAGTATTTAGAATGTGTTGCCACTTTTCACTCAAACTCGACAGAAAGCAAGATCATAGCCTACATTTATGTCGTTTTTGAGTATATTTTTCTAGCAAATAGTCATTCTACGCGAACTGGCAAGAATTCAGATCCTTATTCTTCAATTTTTCAAGTTTTATTTAAAGAATATGGTTAATGATCGTAAAATAATGAAAGAAAAAATCAAAAGAACCGAAGATAAATAATTTATCAGTTCGTTTTAATTAAGGAAGGAACTCCTCCATCAATATCTTCGTAGGCCTCGTTGAACTTTAACCTCCACAATTGGAATTAACGAGACTTAAGATGGTTGCAAAAATCGTGCACGAACTCGCGTGTGTATGTAAACGCATATGGGCGCAAAATGAAGTTCTGATCTGACTATTTTTACGAGTGGAGAAAACGAGCAGTCGGAGCCATTTTTATGACACCCGTAGACGTCCGCATAGACGCTATGCAGATGCGGTGCCACCCTTCCTTCTCCCTCCTCCACGAGCCACCGGATACTTACACACCACACAAAACAGGCTGGCTATCGCGTTTCGAGCGGTATGTTAATAGCTGCTGGTCCATGGAGGAAGGAGGAGGTGAAGTAGGGCAACGCTTCTGGTTGTGTGGATGTTTACGGACGTCGAAACTTCAACGCTTCGTTTGCCCTCCTATGGTACAAAAGAAAAAAATATGTACTGTGGAATAGATCAGTAGTTGTATGCCTAAAGACAAAAGTAAAAGTAAATGATATATGAACACATGATATTCGTTACGTGTCATAGACGATATTAATTGCGGATTTTGTGTTGGAGGCACACAGGCGTTAAATTGAATGAGTAGGGGGTACGTATATATTAGTACGGCACAGCCACGATCTAAAACAAATAGATTCTTAAAAATTAATCACTTTTGAAAATAGGAAATTCATGTTTTTCATAAGCATGTTACGCTATTATATGTTGTTAATCGCGAAGCCATTATTCAAATATTTTTTTTGATTTGGTAGGTAATAAAAAAAATTCAAACTGCTCGTTAACCTTTTTGATCACTCACACGCACACAATACAGGCACACGTATTCCGGAAACAGGTTGTACAGGCGCATTGGCCTTCCTTACTCCTTATGTACCAGACTCTACTTAGTCGTTGCAGTATAACCTTCGTGCCCACAAATTGTATGACCAAAGAATCATTTCATTACTTTATCATAGATATAATATTAAAGTTCTGTATCTAGTGTATATAATATCAATGTGAAAAAGCGTCAATACTCCACGCGCCACTGAACGCGAAACTGCGAACACACCGAGGTTTCATTTCTGCGGATATTTCATTACGGATCCTTTAGGTACTGTTACATAACCCTACGTTATGTACTGCTAAAGGGCTGGAGCGGTTATGATACAATATTAGACCAGATGAGTAAATAGAATCCCTACTAATATTATAAAAGTAAGTTTGATTGTTACTCTAACACGCTAAGACTACTCAACCAATCATCGTGAAAATTTGTACACGTATTATTATAGGTAGGTAGGTATTAGAAGGGAAACGGATACTTTTAAAATAAAAAATATTTTTTGCGGAGATTTTTATTTGCGGGCTTCAACGCGAGCGAACCCGCCGGTAAAAGTTCAACAAATAAATCTGAAATCAATCAAATAAATCTGTTCAACAAAATATTAACAAAGATCCAACAACGTGTTTGATGATACATAGAGCGAAGAAGAAAAACTCAAGCGATGGTATGTATAAGCGTTGCCCTGCTTTGACTTCTTAAAGAGAATATTGATGTCTGGAGTTTTACAAACCACCTGTTTAATGAGTAATAATTAGGCTCCAATGCAGCCTAGTAAGAGGTACGACCGGGGAGGTACCTGTGGCTTACACGAGACCGGCGTAAAGGGACAGCTGTGCTGTCGCGTTTCGTGCGGTGTGTAAGGATCCGGTGGCCCATGGAGGTGGGAGAGGAAAGGAGGGCAGCGCATCTGTATAGCCTATATGCGGATGTGTATGGGCGCGATAGTCATGAAAATGGCTCCGACTATTCGTTTGCCCCACTATACCATAAAAAAATAAATAAATAATAAAAGAAAGTCTTTAACAGGCTGAATAAACCAGCAACTTTTTTACGGACAGATACTACCCTACCTTATATATATAGCATAACTCATCTTGCTGTTCCTGACATTCCTTTTTTAGACAAGGCCGTTTGAGACAGGTGTCAACCACATTAACAAAGTCAGGTATTTTGTCTGAGAACAAAGTAAAAACAGCTATTTCTCCCGCCGCACATTTATAACATTGTTATGTACTTTTTGTAACCCATTGTGAAATCAGCTGCCGTCCTTATTTTCGGACCGATACAACTTAGCGATCTTCAAAAGGAAAGCTTCTTCTTATCTCAAAATGCCGGGAACACAGCTCTTCCGTTGTTGCAGCAAATATTTACCAACACTTACTTTCCACTATGGCCTTTTACTATATTTAGAGAATGTTTGCTCTCTCTTTCTATACAAATAATGACTCCTGCACAAATGTTGCTGACAAGTTAGTTTAATATCTGTGGGTATCCGACGACCGCTACAAGAACAAATTCAATCTGAATGTAGAGTTTAGTGAGACTAAATACGACGAGCCCAAGAGATAGAAGTAATTCCCATTGATGATAAAATGGTCTTCTTCTTCAGTCTTATATTAAGAAGACAAAGCTGGCGCACAAACCGCTTGCTACCTAAAAAACCCGACCAGGTAGTCTCTTTCTCTGGGATCAACAACCACAGGAGTCCCACAGCAGTTTTTCTCCTAACCTTCATTTTCAAACCATTTTATACTAACACTGTTTTAGTTACTCTATTTTCCTAAGAAATATTGAATCAAGTGGCGTGGGAGTCAGCAGATTAGCTTTCAATTGTTTCAAGATCGTAAGGTCAGTGCGAGTACTACGGGATTAAGCTCAGGGCTTTGTTATCAATTAACTGTTCCAACTGTTAGTGTATCCACGAAGTTGGTACGAGGGGGTAATCTGTTGAACAACTTTTCACATTAATAATGTTAGTGTGATTTATATTGTTAGTGACTTTTGACTTTGCCGAATATTCTCTCGGTCTCTTTCTCGGAAACGATACCATTACACTGAAAACATAAAAGAACTGCTAACGTCTACAATGTCAGATTAAATGTGTATACTTCTATGTATGTTCATAAAGATAGTTTAGAAAAAATGTACGCGATGTTTGTTTTGAGTATTGTGTACAGTGCACACCAAAACGGATAAAAATAATTTGATTTTCACAGTTGAATTATCAAATTTTTAACTCCAAATTTGTCCATACCCCCTCTTATTGGGAATTAGAATCTTGACATACCATATATGACACACATAAGACAATCAAACAGACAACAGACAGTAAGATAATAAAATTAAAAAACAATCATGAAGGGCAGCATTATCTAAAAAAAATCGATAGCATTTTATTCTGAGATTACATATAACCACTAGGTACTTTAAGTATTTTCAATTTATTTATTACACATTATTTCAAAAATATTTAAAACAATAAAAAAATAATAACTAAGTAAATAAACCGCAACAAAAACTGTTACATTACTTTATAATAATATTTCTAGTTTTTCTAATACCTACTTCGTTATTATGAACAAAATCACACAAGTATTTAATAAACCTACTCGAAGTCACAATAATTAATTAATATTAAATAAAATAATGATTCCTGTAAGCCGCGAGCTGGCGAGCTAATGATAATCTTAAAAGCCAATAACGTTTTCCACACCACAAAGCATATTAAAAGTGTTACGTAAGCCTTTAAGCGTCTCCGCTTTTCATTTCGCCACCTAAAGCTTATTAATCCAATATTAATTTAAAATTTCAATGAAAATAATTTACATTCATATTTTTATAATTAAATTTTTATTCATATAAGAAAATACAAATTCCATATGAAATGATGTGAGAAGTTCCACTGCATTCCAGCAGAATAGGACCAGCAACTACGTGATGATAATTCTTGCTCACATAGTACCGACGTAGTATAGTGCACTAGTGGACTCCCGCAACTTCGTTTACGTGGATCCTTTTTTTACCGCAGTCGGTTAAAAATTAGACTATAGCCTTCATCGTGCCTTGTTGCTGACAGATCCGGGGCATCTTAATATAGGCGGGTGCCGGCACATGCTGGGTTTTAGCAGGTATTCGGCTTAGCCGCGAGTCCCACACATTCGTCGGATCTTACCCAAGACCGGTGGTAGTACGTAAGGCATTTTCCCGCAAAAAAAATCTTTAGCCTTCCTCGCTTAATGGACTAACTGAAATAATTTTTCAGATCGGTCCAGTAGTTCCAGAGATTAGCGTGTTCAAACAAATAAAAAAACAATCTTTCAGCTTTATATCATTAGTATAGATAAAGGGGGAGGCGGTACTGACACGATTCATGTTTTTGTAACCATCTCAATGGCCCGAGGGGATTGGGGTAAAGACCTGATTCTGTAGTTGGGTGGATATCTAACGGCGTCAGCAATGGTTACCAAGAGATTTATTTTCCAGAAGAACTTCAGTATATTTCCCGACTTTAGTAGATATATCTTGTACTCTTTGACTATGTGGAGAAATAAACTTATTTTTCTCTTTACCTTTAGTATCGACTAAGATCTCAATTTAAAATGTTTATAGATCATGCCAGGCTGTTATAAACCTTACTCTATTGTGATACCACGTACATTCTGTTGCGGATGATAGTGTGCCAGCAAGTGTGGTCAGTTGATGTGTCCAATGAATGGTAAAAAGTGCCCCACTAACCGATAACGGTACCTACGTGCAATCAATGGGATGCCTTAACACGTTCATGGTGTTAACCTCTCGGTGAATGGTTTGGAATAGGCCTTTCAAATACTTAAGCTCCTAGGATTGAATTTTAAAATAGCTCCTTTTGATGCGATTTTCAAAATAGGCCGCTTAATTACACGTGTAGCAGTTGGTAATGCTGTTTACGGTACAAACCGTACACCGACACAAGGCGGTCCGACTTAAAATAACAGCTGAGGAAAGTCCATTCAGATTTTGAGGTTCCTTACTTCAATATAGTTAGAGGTAGTGCCACACTGCAAGCTTGCATGCAGCCGAATTGGGCCGGCACGACCGGGGAGGTCTCTCTTACACGAGACAGGAGTACAGTGACAGCTGTGTTGTTGCGTTTCGTGCGGTGTGTTAGAAGCCGGCGGCCCATGAAAGTGGAAGGAGAAAAGAGGGCAGCTAATCTGTTTGGCCTCTATGCGGATGTCTATGGGCGTCGGTATTCATGAAAATACCCCGACTGCTCGTTTGCCCCCCTATACATTAAAAAAAAAAACGGAAAAATTAAAAAATCTCGCATCACGTATCAGTGCATTCAGTTATTACGAATGTTTATGAATCCCTATCATAAATGTTTGGTTCATAACATAACATAAAAAAGTTCAGTAAATAAGTTATAGCTTCAAGTTCAGTGAGCCGGCTCATATAGCGATTTCATAGAAATATAGCATCAAGTTCAATTGCTTAAGTTGTCATTGTTTATAAACATTAAGGGCTATTACGCACTGTCGACTGGTCGCCGGTAAATTCAATGCGATATAAGGATCGTGATATTATGTGGCAGTGTAAGGATCGTGATAAGGCATCTGCACACTGCCTACCCCGTATGGCGTGAAGATGTGTTATTGTTGTAAGTATAACTACGAAACAGTACGCAAAAATTAACAAAAACACTTTCCGGTATGTAAATAATTTTCTACATTCTAAAAAATGTTTCACTTATTCTCAGCTATGTAACCTTGGAACTAAGCTACTTTATGTAACTCTTAAAGGTACTTTTTATAGCTAATATAGTGGCACACTCTGTTGCATTACACAAAGTAAAAAAAAACGTACACTACCTTGAGTGTTACAATTATATTGTCAATGTTATTGAGTAGGATTTATAAATATACCTTCTCAATAACGTATAAATATTATGCCGGTTATACATTTACAAAATAAAATGTATAATTAGGTAATCTTTGAGTTTGTATAATCACAAAACGCTCAAATATCAATAATCTAAAATTAAAAATCTCTCAAAATCAATATCAATAATAAAATAATCAAAAAACCTGAAAACCCTCGGTTCGGTATCGGTCTAAAATATTGGTTTCTAGGCGTTGGATAAGAGAATTGTAATGCTGTCGGATAATATTCATTTGATAGACTTGACATTTGACAAAACTTTTCGTTTGGACGAGTTTTTCTATATAATCTACATACTAAGATAACGAGTTAGATAACTAAAGTAAATCGGTATAGGAAATCTACACTTATTTATCAAAGTGGGTGGGAATTTGCTAGTTTACATAAGTATCTATAATAATCATACATTAATCAATCAAAAATATCTCGTGGGTAATTTTGATGAAAATAAGATAAGTAATAATGTACACTGATGCTATCACCAAGGCCGCTGTGATAACATTTAAGATGACAGTGATAACTGATAATAGACGGCCTTGCGTACGTATAAGGTTTATTCCTATGAGTTTAAAATATTTTACATTTTACTAAACTAGAGTTAAAGCCGTGTTATAAAAAGAAAGAGGTATTTCTTTCATGTCCTATAACGATAATGATTAAAATTTTTAAAACAATAAAAACTTTTTGGGTTTTAAATTATTACACTAAATATCGATAATCTGTGTTTAACAAAGATGGAAACCCAGTCACAAACCGTAATATGGACAGATTTAACTTAAATCCTATATTATAATTAATACACTATAATCATTAATCGATCTGTTTCATTCCTTAAATTATAGAAACTCTTTTTAACACTATACTAATATAACAGCTTTTTAATCCTTATCACCCATTAAATCTAGTATCAAAACTACGTATTCCACACAAATCACATCTCGAAATAGTGGCTAGCTTCAAGTAACAGTACCGTGTGTTAGTAAGATGCTTACGATCCAAGTGTGTCAATAGGACAGCGGTAGCTTTTACAATATGTGTACATGATTTATTCATAACCACACTCATACGGACGCGAAAGAATCTATACCACCTTGGTAATATCTATAATTTATTTTAAGGACGAGCGTCGCTTGAAGAATGATTTTACTTATAAATTAGAACAAAAATATCGAGTTTTTTTATCCCATCCGGTACACCTTCCTAGCTCCGGGAAAAGAGGGTATGTCCGCCTATCGTCTCCCTAAACCCGAAGACAAATAGTCTTCATTAGTCCGATGTACAGACTTATGGTAGCGTTTAGTTATGTTACCGGCTGTAAGAGGTCCATCCGGAAAAAAAAGAGTTTTTATAGCATTATGTGGCATACGATCAGCCGGAACCTTTTATGACTATTGACGCTCGCATAATAGTTATGCAAATGTGTTTCCCACCAATAGTACCTACACCAGAAACTTAGGGTTTCTTAGTTCTTACTCCATGAAATGCTACAAAATGTCCGTACTATCGCGGTCGTGCCGGCCCAATTCTATTGCAATTTAGCGGAGGACTATCTCCTACAAGGTTAACAATTATTAATAATAATTACATAATAATAATAATAGTTAAACTCCCCCTGCATTTCTTGCATCTCTTGTTTAGACTGGCTTTGGGCATGTTCGCTCTAGGCGTCAGCCGCCAGGCAAGAAGGGTTTCTAAAATGCCAAAAGGTAAGGAGTTTATTAATTATTATGTTACTTTTCTATATGAAAATAGAGATCAAAGAGTAATGAAATTCAGACATCTTTATTAAGAATTAGGGTACACAAAAAGATTCTAGGCATCCCAGACTTAATTCTATATTTCATCAAACTAGATTTAGTACAAATCCCCAGACCAATATCATACCACCCATTCTGTCGCCTTACTCATATCACAATTTTCGTCCTTTATTGCCTTAGATGTAATGGGATTTTGAGGACGATGTTGAGTAAATATTAAATTTTAATTTTGTACTTATATCTTGCACAGAATAAAATCATTTTTCAAATTTTTTTATTGCACACGGGCAAACGAGCATTTGGGCCACCTGATGTTAAGTGGTACTAACGCCCACGGACATCCGCACCAGAAGGTCTAGCAGATGCGTTGCCGGCCTTCGAGAGACGAATTAGTTTTTTTTAAAGATCCCTAGGTAAGTCCGGATATTCCGAGGGAGCCAGGTGATTTCATATCGAAGTAGTGAAGTAGGAAAATGTCCTAAAATCTTCTTATACTATTTAAGCATTGAAAAGTTTTAAGATCAGGAACAATACGAGTAACGTCGAATTAGAGATCGATAGAAAGTAGGAATGATGGAATAACCAACATTGATTCAGTAGTAAATTCGAAGGGAATCTACTCATTATGTAAAAAATGTAGTTTGAAACAAAGCGCGGAATGTGCTAAGAGCCTTTCCAAATATAACAAGGCTGTGATCAAAGTTCAACGATAAAATTATTTACTATACTTCTTAGTGAGTACCTACCTTGATATTAAAGGCAATGTCCATAAACAAAAATGTCAATAGAAGCAATGGTATCATAAATTGGAACAAAACACAGTAGTGTGTTTTGAAAGTTTTAAAGTCAGTTTTAAATTGCCTTTTTATTTCTTATCACAATGGGTTATTTCCTGCCGGCAGTGTTTATATATATATATCTACCAGATTGTAACAATCAGATAATAATTAATTAATATTAAATAATAGATTAAACTATTAATTAAATAAGTTTCCTTAATATTCTAATTAATGTACGAGTATGCATATAAATTCTAACATTATAAGCTATATTACTGATATTTTGTTGTGTGTAACAAGTCTTATATTAAAAAAATAATCTTCCAAAAGATTCTACTGGCTTAACTTTAAAAAGGACTTTTTCTCTATTGAATTAATAAAGCTACTGGCTACGTAGGAGTATGAAACTCGTATGATAATTCAATAAGCCTTCAGCGCAAAGCTAAGCCTTTAAATATTCATGAAGTTTGAATGCGCATACATCACCGGTCCGCGCCAGATGTCCGTGTTGCGACACACGTAGTAGGTCGTAATGCAAGTCCTGTTATTGTCTAGCCAATATCTGTAAGGCCACGCACAGCTTAAGTAAACATTTTGTACGGAGAGAAGACACCGAAAGTCAGCAGTGGAAACACCAAATTGTATCAAATAGGAGCTCTTTATGCATGCTTCTAATTTGTATTCAAGCATATTTAAAAGTACCCATTGATAGTATA
The DNA here is from genome assembly GCA_001625245.1 of Calycopis cecrops. Classification (NCBI taxonomy): domain Eukaryota; kingdom Metazoa; phylum Arthropoda; class Insecta; order Lepidoptera; family Lycaenidae; genus Calycopis; species Calycopis cecrops. The sequence continues at coordinate 307,483 of LUGF01050606.1, read as the reverse complement.
TTTCTAAACAAGTGATAAAAAAACCAAGCAAAATAGTTTCTGTAAGAAGAATGAACCACTCAAACATTCTCTCTATTAAAATTTGGATGTTTTTTAATTTCAACCACTCCACGGATCGTCCTTGGTGGGAATCGGTGTTCTTTGGATTTGAGCTCCATCAGACCTAATGTAATGCAGGGGGATGGTTTCAGTGCGTTCACAAATAGCACATTATGTCACACTACGATGCTTAAAATCCGCTATTATATTATTCTTTACGCAAGCCTCGGCCTTGTAAAATAATAAAATAAACCTCGACAAAATATGTCAAAGTGGTATTATTGTAATGAGTCATTGTAACTTAAGACATCACCAACCCCCTTATTAATAAACATGAAATAACTTTATCCAAGTAATAACCTAGTAATAAACTGACATCTGTCAAATTCCATATTAAAAAAACGCAAAGTATAGAATTTGACAGATGTCAGTTTATTACTAGGTTATTACTTGGACAAAGTTATTCCATGTTTATTAATAAGGGGGTATATGTTTATGCCATGTTCCTTTTCAACGTCAGCCTTAAATTTTGTTTCTTTCAAATTTATAGAGACTATCTAGGTACGCGTGACACGCTAAATGTTGCAATCTGAGCACGTGGCAGCGACCCCTCCGATTAGCACGTGTACAAGATTCCGATCACGTTTTCTGTGCTTTCAATAAACTGAACATTGGACAATTCATACGAAATGGTTCGATGTTTATTGTTATAAATTGTTTTATTGCACGCTCTCTTTTATCCGTTGATTCAAACTAGTGGAATGCTCGATAAAATTTTTCACAATTTCTTAATTTTATGCCCCTAAAAAGCGGCATTTGCGGATTTTTTAAAGTAAGTCAACAATTTAACTGTGAAAAACATATTTTTATTTTCGTGTTTGCATAACGTGCGTGCAAAAACGTATGCTAGTTCGTATGTAAGCGTGAACCTATAAAGACAAAAATTCTAATAATGATTGCGTTCGATTATTTTAAAATTCTTAGAACAATAGTTGTGTATAATGTAAATTAACTAGTTCTGCCAAGTTGTTAGTGTTTTACAAATACCTAACCGTGGATAAACATCTCGCATTTTTCATCACGTGTATGTACCAGTTACATCAATTGTTTCTGATGTAGAACAAATCCAACTTTAACAGGTTTCCCGAAATAATACTATAAAATAACATTTCAATGATTATGAAGGTCATTATAAAATTTGCTTTACACATTTCAATTACTTACATTTTAAATATTTTTTGATTAATCGGCAACTATACAAAATCTATCACCAACATTAATTAATTAACAATCAAAAGAAACAACTTCCGAATTTAAAATCACTAATCACGCTTTTCTAAAATGCTTAGTTGATGTTATATGTATCTATAGGTATAAGAAAACAAAACAAATTTTCTAGATACCTACTTGTAGTATTCGGACTAACGTATTAATAAAGGAAATATGTTTTACTATGCACAAAAATAAAGTACAAGCAAATATTATATAGACTACATGATAAACAAATATTTCTTGCACAAAAGGCCTATTGTTTGCGAGAAACCTTCCAGACAGGTAATGTGATAAGTCCACAGATATTATTTCATTACTAGCAATTTGCGAAAATAAAGTTTGAGAGCTGCCTTACTAGTTACAACAGTGCGAGAGCTTCGGCCTCTAACGTACTTGACTTGCGGCCGGTGTAACTAACTTTCACGTAAGATCTACGGCTCGATAATAGCATTACTATCAGATAACCTTACGAGAATAATAAACGAAAACAGCATTGAGTAATTCAGGTAAATTACGCAATTGATCGTATTGAAAAGTACAAAATGTATTTACCGCGTAATATCTGATTACATAACTAAGGAACTATAGATAATAACTGTATAAACTTATATCAAAAGAGTTTTTATCAGTTAGTTTTTTTTAGAGTTAACTTTTGGTTGTGTAGTTTTTTTTCTTTTCTCATAACCTGGGCCCCTGGTTGCGTAGTGAGTTGCAGTAATGAACAAACTATTTTATTTTAAAAACATCACATTCTATTGCTTAGATCGATAAACTCACACATCAGATTTCATTAACACGAAACAAAAATATTTTAATATTTAATAGGTAAAAGCATGGAAATAAAGAGAAAGCTTATAATAGCGCTATCATCATTTTATTATATGTAATAGTGTTTTCTAAGGGAAAAAGTTCTTTAATTAGGCACAATACATAACACACGTTGTGCCTTTCACAAACAAAGATGCATCTTGCATAACTACGGCGTGGCTGAAGAAACCAACAAGAGCATGACATAAATATTGATATATGTAAAGGAAAGTTTAAATAAGAGGTAGTGCCACACTGCATGCTTGCATGCAGTCGAATTGGGCCGGCACGACCGGAGAGGTACCTCTCGCTTACACGAGACCGGCGCAAAGTGCTTTCGCGTTTCGTGCTATGTGTAAGTAACTGCTGGCCCATGGAGGTGGAAGGAGAAAGGAGGGCAGTGCAACTGTATAGTCTCTATGCGAATGTCTTTGGGCGTCGGTACTCATGAAAATGGCTCCAACTGCTCGTTTGCCCACCTATACCATAAAAAAATAATATAAAATAAGGTAAAAGACATAATATTGTCTAAGATCGTATCTGTTCTAGTTTATCGCCCGGTTACTTCTTCATAATTTTTTGTTTCTTATTATAATAAAAATATTTCTCTTTATCCATGTTTAGCAAACTAATATAGGTACCTATGATATTTCTAAGTACTTATATATCAGGAGGAACATCAGAGGATAAGATTTTTTATATCTGGTTGTATCCAATCTGCTTTTAACCATTATTCATTACACTTTAGATGCAGTAACAGTAACATTGACTAGGTTTCATTACGATTGAATAGTTTTCTTTTGACACCCCAAGAAATGACACAGGTCAACTACTATTATAGGAACCTCGTATTTGCTTTTCTTTTTTATTAATTATTATTTGCTGATAGTCCTAATATAAGCCACTTTATTATAGGCGAGGTACCAACTAAACTTAGGTTAGGTGTGAGTTTTTAAAACAGCTTATGAAATATTCACATTTTATCACTATTAAAAATTAGGTAAAATTTCTCAATTACTAGCAACCAAGAACTGCATAATGATGTTGATTGATTATGAATACCAGGAGATATATCATACTGTTCGTTAGAAGAAGTCCATGTCCAACTGTGGACCTCTGATGATGGTGAGAAGCCAAGAGATTAAATAATAGTTAATCTTCTAAATAGTTATGTACCTGTCTGAGTGCTGTCATCAAAAGTTGTACTTAACTTTGTTAATCTGGTTTGGAAGGTTACGCTCCAAACTTACTAAACAATTTAAACTTCTCTTATATACTAACTTTTACTAACTAAATTTTAATTATTAATTAAAGAAAGTTAATTAATTTTAAGATTAACTATTTCATGTAACGCAAAATCCTGAAATGTGTGTTACTAAATTTAAATATAATTAAACCTTTTGATCCTGAGCCGTCAAGTTAAGAAATTGACCTTCGTTTAAAGGTCAATTACCTTATTACCGGGTATACAATTTTTAATATTTCACAATTGGAGTAACAAAAAAATATATTAGTAAAGCCTCCAAACCCTTTAATATCATATCATATATAGAACGTATCAAGAAAATTTACATGCATACGTACATCTAAATATATAAACAATAAGTAACTGTCATTCGGTTTTTACTGAATAACTCAGGAACATCATAATCGATTTAGATCGAACTTTACTGAGAGAGAGAGAGATAGATAGAGGAGTTTATAAGACAGAACACTACTATAACAACTAGGAACCAGTACTCATCACTAAGTTCTGGCGGAGCCCCCGGGCTTGAGATGAAGGCCCTTTTATGACTACAAAAATTATCTTAAAGCCTTTCGGAGCTCTGGGCTGCAGCCCCCTTAGCCCCCTCCTGGACCCGGTGCTGCCAGTCCATGTTCTTTACATGTACAGTTTAGTAGTGGAACATCTGTAATTAAGTTGTAATTTGTGACTTTCGATTTTATTAGACTGCGTCAAATAGTTAAGTATTTACTGCGCTCCGCGGTTTTACCTTCGTAAATTTTGATATTGCGGAAAATCATCCCGTGATACATTTTTTCGGGATGAAAACTATTCTATGTGTTAATCCAAGTTACCCTCTATGTGTGTGCCAAATTTCATGAAAATCGGCTCAGCAGTTTCAGCTTTAAGGAGTAACATACATACAAACAAACAAACATACAAACTTTGGCATATTAGATTCTCCTGTCTCAACGTTAGTTACCATAGTCTTCCAAAACGGCAAGACCAATTCTCATGAAATTTTGTTTGCATATTGGGCAGGCCTGACAATCGATCAACATCTATTATTATCATCTCGATATTTCCACGGAATCGAAACTTACGCGGTTAAAACTGCGGAGCGTAGCTAGTAAATACTTAACTGTCTGTTTGACGCAGTCTAATAAAACCGAAAGTCACAAATTACAACTTAATTACAGATGTTCCAAGTGAATAGCGCATATTATAACCACGTTCGTTATATTATATAATACGTTATAATGTAATCCCGATACGGTCAGCTGGCTGCGTGAACCTACTTTAATTTTAACAACACCAATGACATAATACGATTATAATAATCTGTTATAATACCTGTTATATTGTAACACGTTATAAAGAGCATTTTAGCTGCCGCTTTTCGTGTTGTCTATGAGAGTTCTAAATGTAAGAATCGTGAAAGGAGTGTAGATGTTTGTGGGTGTCGCAAGACAGTCACCGTAAGATGATTAGGTGCGTTTTTGTAATGAAAATGAGTTAACAAATTGAAATTATATAACGACACGTGTAAATATTCATTTATTTCCTTAAAATTAGAATTTCAATCAAAGCCAAAACCGTTTTTATTTAAAAATTTAGTTACATTTTATTATATATAGGTATGATGCGCTAAAGGAAGTTTAAAATTCAAAAACCGGCTAAGTGCGAGTCGGGCTCACACACGGAGGGTTCCTCAATTATGTAAAAGAATTGTTATTACTAATTGTCTCCCATTCGATTTCAATTTAATTTCATTCATTTTCATTTCATTTGTATTCTTAGCGAAAACGCTTAATAATCTATACATATAATAAATCTGTAGAAGGGTCAATTCTGTACATTAAAAATATTGAAAAAATAAATAGCAGGGGTTGTTACTGGATCGATATCAAACCCAAATATGCGATTAAAAAAAATTTTGTCTGTCTGTCTGTCTGTATGTTCAGGCATCACGGGAAAACTAACAGTTCGATTTCGATGAAACTTGGTATAATTATACCTTTATATTCTGGGCATAAAATGGGATCCTTTTTATCCTGAAAAAATACTTAGAAAAAAATAAATTCATCCACGCGAAGACCGACATCCGCGCGTACGGAGTCGAGGGCGGAGGCTAGTTTATAATAAAATTCCATGAAGGTTTAATAACAACTTCCACATCCATTGCTAGGTCTATATTTATTTTTCCCAGTAATTTTAAAGTCCTTTCCTAATGAGCTTATAGCGCGGATGTATCCGAGACAGGAAATGGCCCGGACAAGGCAGAATGAAACTTAATAAATTCCGTCCTATCTTTATATATGTCACCGTAAGATTGTAAAAACCGTAAGATTACAAAATAACTCGGAAAATTGTAAACTGTAAATTTTACAGCTTGCTCCGGGAACAATATAAACTAACGAAAAATAATGTGTTAAATTGTAAATGATTTGTACAGTTCACAATTTTCCGATAGTTTACTATCTTCCGAGTTATTTTGTAATCTTACGGTTTTTACAATCTTACGGTGACATATACAATCTTATCTCCATTTCTTAATGTCTTCGTTTATTTTTATGAAAAAAGATTGGAATTAGTAAAAAGTATGTTGTATACATTCGCCCAAAAAGGACTAAAGTAACTGGATCATTTAGAGGAATGATTTCAACAGCTTTTTTTGCAAGCCTTTGCTTCAGGTTTTACTAAAAAAACTTTTTCATTAATACTTTGAATATAAGTTAATATATGTATATTACTTAATACATTAATAATACCTACTTATAGCCTGGCCAGAGTTTAGTTTATCCCCTAGAGTCTGTATTTTGTTTGATTTGGGAAGAGTGTTTCGAGACATCGGCCTCGTCGAGACAAATGTCTCTAGACATGTCGCGAGACAATTTACGTGTCTTTAAAACGTCACCATGACATAAGACAAATGTCCTCCATTGAACACGAGGGTTCATGATTCGTATGGAAGCGGGGCCGGGTACAACTGTGTAGTTATATAATAGCTCTTGATACATGATCGTAACTCTATCCGAGAGTAACGACCTTCACTTAACGGACTTGACAACGTCCCATTTACATCTGTCAATTGTATCAATCAGCATTCTCGTTGGCTTTGCTATACAGGCCCATAGACCACGAAACCAAACGTAAACTAGAAGTGGCACATAACTGTTTTGATCGCTAAACACCTATCCGCAAAGTGATAGAAATTAGGATAGTTTCTATTTGTTCGTGTATATTTAATTTGAAAATGTAGGTTAGACCCGCGAATCTGGTCCATCAACACGACACAGGCGTAATCCTTTCTGGGTGAAGTTTGCTTGAGGAAATTGAACCGTCTTAAAACCTGTTAAAGTTCATATTTCGAGCGTAGAAGCGTCAGACTCCATCATTAAAGCCTATACAAGCTAGTCGCTAATATTTCGAGGTATTTTATGTAATGCCAGACTATGCCAACTATAATGGGCTTCGAACACAAAATTTAGGTATTCAATCATAGTAAAACATACCCATGTCACTCCTGAACTATGTAGTTTTCTGTTAATGAGAGAATTTTCATAAGCGGGTCAATATTTTTGAAAATTACCCCCTATAAACAAAGTCAGAAACTTAACTCTTGATAATATTAGTATGATTTGATCTCCCAAAAATCTACTGATCATAAAGTTACTTTTGGTGGTGGTTTTAATTTATTCGCCAGTCTAAAATTTGTTGTTTAACTGAAGCCTAATAGGCCCTCACTTTTTTATGATATAGGGGGGCAAAAGAGCAGGCGGAGCCATTCCCATGACTACCGACGCCCATAGACATCCGCATAGAGGCTATACAGATGCGCTGCCCTCCTTCCTCCTCCCACGTCCATGGGCCACCGACTACTTACACACAGCTGTCACTTTAATCCCGCGTGAAGGGATTTGCTGGCTTGTTTGACAACAACACTGCAATTATCATAAAGCCACTAGTATGACGGCATATAATAAAATTGTGTGACTCTCTTGGCCTTCATTAAAAACTAAGTGCATCGTGTCAAAATTCATAGATTTTTCGTGCGACCATAATTGTACATTTTGCAACGTTTGTTGCATGTCAGCATTATATTTTACAACACAAACACAAAAGCATCTTCCCCTAATAGCTGCAAAGATTGAGTTTCACAAGCGACCTTGTAACATTTTGTAGAATAATTAAACTAACATGTCAATGGCATAGGTTACTAATAAGACATTGTATAGACAAGCAGTTCGAATGTTCGGCTGGTTTAAGAAATAATGTTCTCTTAGCCGAATTTCGGGTACGACGGAACGGACGGACGGTCCCGTGCTTCGGAGAGCACGTTAAGCCGTCGGTCCTGCGCCTGATCTCTCACCGGTCGTGTCGGATTGCCGTCCCATCGGAATATGAGAGTGAGGGAATAGAGAGTGCACTTGTGTCTGTGCGTACACTTGTGCACTATAATATGTCCTGCGCAGATGGCTCGTCTCTATATAGACGGCCGCCGTAGCCGAAATCGCCTAGGACGATATTATTATTATTACGACCGGAAAATCTCTTTAGAGATTGCGGGATAAATAATAACACCCAAGCGTCTGCACTACATTTCGCTATTCCCATAGGACAGTAGTCTGTACACAACCGTAGGGAAGCAGAACATATGGCTTGACGAGGCTAGGGAACAAACACCGTCAACCTCAATGACTGACGTGAGAAATTAAAAAAAAATCGAAAAAACTTTTTGGTTCAGCCGAAAGAGAGATAAAAGGGAAGAAAGGAAGATCAAGGAAAATAATTAGAGAGGAAGGGATGGCACCAAGAATAGATTTTATCAGCAAAGTGTTTGTGCTCCAAAAAAAGATAAAGGTCTATGTTATGTTCTAATATCTAAAATAAAGCAGTGTTATGGCAAAGTAATTGTCTTTTTTATTATTCATGAAATTTAATAAATGTCGTAAATTTAATAAAACGAATGCCGAGTGACATCCTTTTCAAGTTTTCAGTGCTCCTCGCATTGCATCACTGTACATGACCATGCAACACCTCAAATTGTTTATATTTTTACTTAAATTGTTTCTTTTTTTCTTCTCTGTTTTTGTTTTATTTATTTTTTTCATTTTTTAATGTGTTTCATATATACTGCTATATATTTTTGTGGAGCATTGAATATTTTTTTTATTCTATTTTATTCTGAATAATAAAATTTCATAAATAGTAAAAAATGCGTTTTAGAATATTAACGGCATAACAGTCAATACAAATCATAACACACGAAAAGCACGTGCGAAGACATTGATTGTCTTGCAAATTACCAACATAATAGCTATTTTATGTCAAGACTATAAATATGTTAATAGACATACTGTGGGAGCAATTGGCAATAGCGCAGTCTTCGCTTGCTTGTTTTATTACCAACATCAGCAGTTTTCGTAAGCGCTTGTACTGTCAGCTGCAAATGTTTGACGCCGCAATGACCTAATAATCGTCCAAGAATTGCCTAAGCTAGCTATTAAGATGGATTGAATTTTATACTAAATATATTTTATATTAGCTAACTTTGTCTGCATTTATTAATTGCTATTAAAGACGATGTCTTATTCTTTTTTTAGGATGAACTATCTGATTTATTAAAATATATTCTAATTATTATATGGACTAGTATAGAAACTTTTGACTTTGTCGTATTAATATTCATCTATAGATATATAAATTTTGCGAAAATAAATATTCCCAACCAGGTAAAAACAGCTTAGTCCAGAGAAGAATTCAGTTAGGCTGGGCAGCATTTGGCAAACTTCGCCGAGTTTTCTCGTCACCCATTCCACAATGTCTGAAGACTAAAGTCTTCAACCAATGCGTCCTACCAGTCATGACCTACGGAGCCGAAACGTGGGCACTCACGGTCGGACTGGTCCACCAATTTAAAGTTGCTCAGCGCGCTATGGAGAGAGCTATGCTTGGTGTTTCTTTGAGGGATCGAATCCGAAACGAAGTATTTCGCCAGAGAACTAGAGTAACCGACATAGCTTCTCGGATTAGCAAGCTGAAGTGGCAGTGGGCCGGTCATATCTGCCGCAGAACCGATGATCGTTGGGGTCGACTGGTTCAAGAGTGGAGACCGCGTACCGGCAAACGTAATGTAGGACGCCCTGTGACTAGATGGAGTGACGACATACGCAAAGCTGTGGGCAGGAAGTGGGAAAGGTTAGCCGAAGATCGAGGCCGGTGCCGTGCTATGGGATAGACCTATGTCCAACAGTGGACTGCTGCGGCGGCTGATGATGATGATGATGAATAATCCCATCCAGTTTTTAAAGAATCGAGCGTATGGAGAGATTTTAAGTTTGGCGCAGAAGAACATTATACGGAGAATTTATGCAGAAAGCTAATATTTTCATATAACATGTATTAGATTTTATAATCTTAATTAAGCAAAACGATATACACACATACAATGCTTAAAGTCATGTAATACACAAATTAAAAATAAAAAAAAACTGTAAACTTCCTCGATATTCGATCTACGGGCGATCACTAATTTACATTAATATAAGCAAAAATTACAATTGCGATATCAAAGATTATTTGACTCTCTTATCTCAAAAATCAGGTCATCTACCGCAAGCCTTTTTATTATAAATAAACAATAGCGCGCTTAGAATAATTATTTTTCATATTTTATTAACCTTAAATCTTAACCTTTATTGTAGACATTACAAAACATCTTATTAGAGAGAGATCGGAGGCTTTAAACTGTATAATATCTTACCTTTTCTCCAAATCGTGAAGTAGAAACGCAATATATTTCCCGATGAACGGCACATAAATGGTTATTCCGGAATGCTTCATTGCAATTATAACACTGCACTGGTCTGAACGTAAAGTCTATTCAAACAGAACACTTGTACTAACAGAACATATCTGACTAATGAAATAGTATTGGCTTTGTTTATTCAATGTGTGACGAAATATGTTATACATTGCCCGATCGTATTTATAGACATGTCTTCAAAACATCTTCATAAGGAAGCATAACACCTACAATAGTAGGTCAGGTAGTAGCATATTACGACTATTTACTACAGCACACTAGTACAGTAGAGTAGGTGTTTTTCTTTATCTAATGACCAGTCATTATCGACAGTCAGTACCTACTTATGTACATCGAAATAACCGTAAAGTTTTCTACATTCTTCACCCGAATTCGGCCGTTCACTGCTTTTTCAAGCCACACGAAACACTACAACAACATAGTCATAACGAACTGATAATAATAATATGTGGCTGTGTAATTAACTTGGCTGATATTATTCGTCGACATTTCAGATAATTTAATGTCCTTCCTTCTTTAATAAGAGTAAGAGTAAGAGGTAGTGTCTCGCTGCATGCATACATGTAGCCGAGTTGGCCCGCACGACCGGCAGGTACCTCTCGCTTAGACGAAACCGGCGTGAAGTGACAGCTTCGGCTTTCGGGCTGTGTCTAAGTAGCTCATGGAAAGAGGAGGAGTCGTTTGCTCCCTTAAACTATAAAAAAATAGTTCTAAAAGATAGAACAAGTATTGCCTTGCCTTGCATTGTCATTTACAATTTCATATAGAGGTATATTTGTGAAGAAAGTGTGTCTTTGCCAAAAAATGTCAGCGTCCAGTAATTATGGGCTGCAGTGGACATTTTTGTATCGCAAAGTGACAGCGCCTTTCACGCTTAATGTCTCGTGTACGGAACCTGTTGCTGTGGCGTACGTTACACGGTGAGCGTGACCAAACAGTCGTGTAAAGAACCGTTGTACATTTCTTTTATTTCCGTCGTTTTGTCGAAATATTGAAGTTTCAATTTTGTCTCCAGCTATACATTGACTCAATATTTTCGTCAATATTTTTTATGGTATAGGGTGGTAGACAAGGAGTCGGAACCATTTTCATGCCTACCTACGCTCATAGAAATGCGCATAGATAATACTTGTTTGAGACTTTCGTGTTTATTCCGCATATTGTAATTACTTTACGGGTTTTAACACGGTAAAAAATTAAAGGCTAAGGTTACACCAGCCGTGGTCCGGTCGGCTCGGGAAAACGGCTGGTGTAACCCAGTCGAAACGTCGGGCAAAGGTATATATTTTAGCCTTTAATTTTTTACCGTGTTAAAACCCGTAAAGTAATTACAATATGCGCATAGATGCTATACAGATGCGCTGCTCTCCATTATCCTCCCACCTCCACGGGCCACCAGTCTCATGTAAGCTTGTTACTTGTCAATATGTCTATGCTTTAAAAAATAATTATAGCCATCAAACAGCAATTTATGCTAATAGAAAAATACGTAGGAAATTAGCAAGAAGGAAGTCTGGAGAGTAACAGTCTTAACATGTAGTAAGAGGTAGTGCCACGCTGTATGCTTGCATGCTGCCGAATTGGGCCGGCACGACCGGGGAGGTACCTCTCGCTTACACGAGACCGGCGTGAAGTGACAGCTGTGCTGTCTCGTTTCGTGCGGTGTGTAAGTAGCCGGTGGCCCATAGAGGTGGGAGGAGAAAGGGGGGCAGCGCATCTGTATAGTCTCTATGCAGATGTCTATGGGCGTCGGTAGTCATGAAAATGGCTACAACTGCTCGTTTGCTTCCCTATACCATAAAAAAAAAATTAAAGATATTCCTGTTACTGAATCAGAAGACAGTGCAATAGAAAAAAAATGAGAAACGGCTGCGATTAATATAGGTTAAATTAAATGGCTACAATTTCATAGAACACTGGAAAATATATTTTTAGTTTGCCTTCTTATACTTATATTTGCAATTCTAATCTCGAATCTCAAGAGCCAAACGAATAACAGGACGAAAAAGAAACCACGAAGAAATTGCAAGCATTTAGACGGTTGAAAATTAAAGAAAGTTGCGCTGTGATTTCTCTCAAAACGGAGAAAATTATCACGTAACTAATCCAATATAAAACATTACAGAAAATATTCAGGCGTCGTAATTACCCAAATTTACTTAGGGTGGTCTATTACTGAATACAAGAAGACATAGATAACGTCAATTGCATCAAATTGAATACCGTCTTTTATTTGAATAATACCGGCCTTAACGATCTCACAACGAGCCTTTTACTTGTCTAGTGCCTCTAATCTGTTCTCCGAATGCACTTAAATTCCGTTCCGCATTCTTCAGACAAGTTGTTCGATATTATTAAACTAATAGCCGTTGGTTATTTTGTACTACCAAATGTAGAACAAAGTTTTGTAACAATACGGTGTATGAATAATAAAAGGTGTATTTTCTATGCATTTTTGCATTTTTTTTAAATATGCAGCAATAATTCCTTGGCCATTTTTAGACTTTAAGCTCTTACCGTGGTATAAACAATGCCTTCGTCTACTGCGGGTGCAATAATGAATTAATTTGCTCTCTCTATTTGGCCCATAACTGTGAGAAAATAGCTAATTGGACCCAAAAGTACTCTTTCTTTTCGTCTTTGTTATGAATCATTATGTTTTCAAGTTCTTCCAAGCAATTCTTTAAACTTCGTATTTAATTGCGCTCACATAGCATTCTCAGTTTTCTACGTAATCTAATCTGGACATTCCTCATGTATTGTCAATGTAAATTATGATTATTTATTGTTACCAGCTGCATTATGCAACTCGCAATGTGTCTATAATGAGTAATCTTATTAATCTTCTGGTAAGAGGTAGTGCCACGCTGTATGCTTGCATGCAGCCGAATTGGGCCGGCACGACCGGGGAGGTACCTCTCGCTTACACGAGACCGGCGTGAAGTGGCAGCTGTGCTGTCGCGTTTCGTGCGGTGTGTAAGTAGCCGGTGGCCCATGGAGGTGGGAGGAGAAAGGGGGGCAGCGCATCTGTATAGTCTTTATGCAGATGTCTATGGGCGTCGGTAGTCATCAAAATGGCTACAACTGCTCGTTTGCCCCCCTATACCATAAAAAAAAAATCTTATTAATATTATAAATACGAAAGTTTGTATGTTTGTTTGTTTGTTACTCCTTCGCGCAAAAACTGATGAACCGATTTTCATGAAATTTGGCACACACATAGAGAGTAACTTTGATTAACACAGGATAGTTTTTATCCCGTAAAATTTTCCTATGGGATGCCATGGGATGATTTTCCACGATATCGAAATTGACGCAGGTGTAACCGCGGGGCGCCACTGGTGAATTATAATTACAACAGATAGATTTATGATTAGAACAGAATTAGAATTAATACTAAAAAAATTACAGTATGCATGTTAGTTGTCTTTCAAGCGAAAACTACGACGCACATGTATGATATGGAATAACATGAAAATGCTTTTTATACCAAATGAAGTGAATGGTTCCTATGATAAAACTCGGGTAAAACCGTGGAAAATAACTAGTAATATATGAACGACACAGGAACCCTAGGAATCTATACTTAAGTCTCTTATTAATACCGCTAAGCTAACGCCCTGCCACCTTAGCAGACAAAACAACTTTGGTAAAAGAAACAACTTAGTGAATTTAATTATTAGCTAATTAATTTTGATGCTGCTAATGCTGTGATCATTGTTAATCACTTAGGATGAGGTAACTCCCAGTTTCCATGAAATAATTCGTACTCGTTGCGAATTTTAGAAGTGACGATAGTATAGTGTTTGTCGCGCAGTTTAATTGAGGCCACTTTGTACGATATTTTCGTACCTACTTTATATTCATAAAAGTGACATGATTTTCAATTGCATCTGAAATGTGCTCGATTAGTTTTAATACTTGCATTCAACAGCGAAGTTATAGGTATATATTGTGTTAAATATTAAAAAAAAATATAGAATGCAAACGAAAAATCAGAGCCATTGAGAGTTAGTGCCATACTGCATGCATGCATGTAGCCGAATTGGGCCGGCACGACCGGGGAGGTACTTCTCGCTTACACGATACCGACGTAAAGTGACAGTTATGCTGTCGCTTTTTGTGCGGTATATAAGTAGCCGATGGTCCATGAAGGTGAGAGGAAAAAGGAGAGCATCGTATCTGTATGGCCTCTATACGGATGACTTCGGGCGTCGGTAGTCATTAAAATGGCTCCGACTGCTCGTTTGCCTCCCTATACATAAAAAAAAAAAATTGTGAAATCCGTCGCCCACCAACATCCGTAAGTTAATTACGCCGCCCCCTGCCCACAACAGACCCCTGGCTGCTCACATACCGGCTCCAACCTAGATATGATTGCATTATATTCTACTTCTTCCTTAACTTAATAAAACTCCAATGATTGTATAAAATATGCTGTGCTATAATCTTCCTTCGTCGTTTGTTAAATAGTAGTTTATGCAACTGTCGTATAATGAAGGGTATTAGAACTCGAGTGTGTCTTTATGGAACGAGCGAACGCGAGTTTCATAATAGTAACACGAGTGTTTTAATACCCGTGTTATATGCAGTTGCACACACTACTTTATCTTCACTAATGCAATTAATCAGTTAATCAAACATTGCGAAACATTAAATTCACGCGTACGTGTATTGTCACAGCGAACTTGCCGCCATTAAAATCTAACCAATGAGAGCGCAGCTGCTCCGCGCGCAGGGCGAATCAGGAGCGAGCGCGCGCTGTTAATGATTTTGACATAAGGCTCTCCCACCAGCACAATGTTATAATGAGATTTTACGATATCGATTTGGATATTTAACATCATGTCAAATTGCCTAAATGCCTAATGCCTAATGAGTTTTTTGTTGTCTGAGCTATAACAGTAGTTATTATAAGTCAAGTGTTGGAAACATAAGTAGAATGTTACAACATTAGTGTAGATAAAAGATAATATACATGTAGGTAGATGTAATGTCTTGTAGATATAGGTAAACTTTATAGTAAACTATGCTACTACCACTACAATACCATAATGTTGTAAACATTTAGGGGTTGGTATATACATACTGTCTGACATCTAATGTGTTTTTCTTTATCATCAACATCAGCCCGTTGCAGTCTACTGTTGGACAAAAGCCGTTATTTAGTGTTTTGTTATAACGTTTGTATTTATTGCCGTCATTTACTGTTTATAGTATTTTAATGTTTTGTTAAAACGACGCTCTCTAGAATCGGCAAGCCGTTAAATAATGCCACTAACGATGAGTGTGGTAACTGTATGCTCATGGGTATACCCAGGTTCTGATTCAGGGGGGAGGGG
>LUGF01050606.1:254686-271640 GCA_001625245.1 Calycopis cecrops | reverse complement strand
ACCTCGCCCCGACATCACCGAGCCGTATCAGACACCCAGTTGCAATCAATTTATGCAAATTACACACAGGATGAGCCTGGACACGAGTAAATTGGCCATCAGCTCCAGGGATGTACGAGGGAATTAAATATTGTCCCTAGTGCTGCGGCCATGATGTATTGCGTATACAATAAACATGAGTATACGTGCGTAATATATACGACCGTCGCATGCCATGAGCTCATATGCAGCTGCGCACGATTAAAGTAATTATAATAAGATACCTCTAGAGGAGTTCCCAGACCATGGACGCTGTCTGGTCACAATATCGAAACTATCTTACTTATTTTCAGACATCTTGCTTTCAGCTAAAACCTAATTTCAGTTTAGTGTTGAATGTCCAACTTAAATGTGATAGAGTATTAGAATCAGTAAGCTATAGAGGTATATTAAATAAAAAAATATAGGAAACTTTGCATTTCTTCAACAGATTTTTACATATTTCGAAACCTAGAGCGTTTTTATTTATTTTTTTGAATGTATAATAGTATCAATCACGGAGATAACAATGATATAATGGCTCAGTTGATAGCTGTTGAAGGCTGTTGCAGATATCAATGTACTTTATTTTTTTTTATTTCTCTACTTTATTTCCCTGCAGAACTACGAATGGAGGTCTTCCACCACAACCTGCACATTTTTCACCATCCCATAATCACTTAAGACATCAACGGCTTACTTATTACAGTATACATATATGATGTTTTATCTTTTGTGTTAAAATAGCGAATCGTTTGATTAAGTTTATTAATTACTCAACGTACTGATTCACAAATTCTAGTAGCGTCAGTGGTTCCATGAATATTAATGAGGTACGCAGCCACATAATCTCATAACAAGACCATAACGTCGGATATTGAGTATTTTGTGGAACTACTAAGCCTTTGTTGTACTATTAGTAAAACTAAGTGGTGTTATTTAACTTTAGTTAACGTTAGTTTTAGTTAGTGAACTTAGTACATGCTCGTTATAATGCGCCCATAAACCATACGATTTTTTATATCGTTTGTATGTTTGTTAGTTATTACGCAAAAACTACGGAACGGATTTAATAGAATTTTAGTACAGATATAGATTGCAATCTGAAATAACATAAAATATGCCCTTTTACCTTTTTAACCTGCCCTTACTCATAATTAAATTACCTTTCGACTTTAGTAAAAAACTTGCATTCATTTACTTTACTTTTTTCCTCGCCACATGATGTAAGTAAAATGAATAAGCTTAATATACCTATCCTAAAGTATACCTATAATTGACAGCATATAAACTTGCATGTCCACACAGAAATTACTGTAAAATTATCGCCAATTGATGCTATAGAATATAGATAATAAAAACCGTAAATCAAATTCACGTAGTAGGCCTTACGGGATTCACTATTTACCGATTATTCCAGTGAAGTTGTTCTAGGGAACTGACCCGGTTATTCACCGCATTTTGACACGACCACAACAGAACCCGGTTCAACCGGACGTGTTCGTAAAATACAATCAATCATACAATCTAAATGTGCTCTCCGACCAATGACACGACCGATTTGCTGATCGATCATTTATGTATTAAATCGCCAGGGAAGCGAAATCAAAAATCTAGTTTTAGTCATTTTTAACATCGAAATAGATAGATAAGTCGCCTTCCGCCGTCTGTGTATCTGTATGCTTAGATCTTTAAAATTACGAAATAGATTTTGATGGAGTTTATTTCAGAGTGATTCAAGAGGAAGGTTTATTATGTGTACTAAGCCGCTTTCCGCCTTATGTAAATTATGTCCGAAATCCACGTGAAGCTAGTATAATAATATAAATATTTTACATATTTATCTATCTAACACTAATAAATATTACTAACCATTATAAATTATAATCCTTCTCATATTGGGATGCATCTCCCCTCTGCAAGATATTCTGGCGCCGATTTTCGACCCAAACCTAATCTCGTCATCCGACGATCTCTCGTGGTAATACAATGAAGCTATTTTGGGTTTCTCTTCCCTTCCATGCTTAACCAACTTATGCAGTTCAGATCCGAAAACATACATCTTTGACAAAAATCAAATTAATGATAATTTTCTTTTTATCCGGATTACCATTTTATTCTAATCCCGATTTAAAATATATATTCCGATGTATTTTACGCAGGTAAAACCGCGGGGCACAGCTAGCTGTTGCTAAATATTCAAAAACAATGACACTTCGTTGGCCCAGTCCCGAGCTGAACTCGTTTTGCCGGTTCCTTAAATATATTTCCGTTATGATCTAGTTAACATCAAATAAATAAACGAATTGCGAATATAAATCATTTAATAATTTATTCATTTATATACATTTTAAGATTGCATTCGCCCGGTTAAGGATTATTTTTAAGTATTTACTTATTACCTTTATAAATAATTATCATAGGGTACCTACGTATTTTTTATTAGCTTAAGCAGAGTGTGAATCGAAATTAGATAAACAAATCCAGGTTTTGAGAAAATTTATAAAGCATAGCAGAAAAAAATCCCCCTAAGGCACTGTAAATATCATAACAGGTCAAATCTAAAAGTCTGTTCACAAGAACTACTTAACTATTTCAAGATTTAAAAAAAAAATTGGATCTTTATCGTGGTCTTAATCAATATTACTAACAACCATCCCAGACTTTAACTTCTTTTCTTTTTTAGAAAGATTGTAACATAATAGAAATAGAAATAGAAATAGAACTGAAGGCAAATCTAAATGTTGCTTGCAATCCCTTAAGAAGAAAATAAATCCCAGTTGAATTATTTCGTCTGATCTTCATTTTTTTCACAAGCTTGACAATCTTTTTCATTGTCACTTATAGAATCGTTAATTTGTATTCACGACTCTTACGCAATACACTAAATATAGAACTGCGCAAACGCATTTAAATTTTATTGTCTTTGTAGCACGACTGTTTACGAAGCTGCGCATTGCGCAGTCGATTACAGAAAGAAACAAAATTACTTTGCGCCAAAAACTAGCTATCACAAAGCCGATTGGGTAGCGGTCACGCTCTGTGAGTTTAACGAGTCGCCGATTGTACATAATAGTCTGAATTATTGTGTTACCCAATGACTTACTTAATACAACTTATTTAATATCGGCATTTTAAGTGTTTACTACACGAATGTACACGGTATTTGGGTGGGAATGTGGAAACCGTAAGGAAGGCTTGTCAATCGACTGCTTGTTTGCTAGCTGGTGCCACCGCGCCGGTTTGGGGCTGAATGGGCCGGCACGACCGAGGAGGTAGCTCTCGCTTACAAGATACCGGCGTGAAGTGACAGTGTGCTGATTGCTGTCGCGTTTCGAGCGGTGTGTAAATATCAGGTGCATGGATTGGGAGGGAAGGAGGGTGCATTGGCATAACCTCCATGCAGATGTGTATGGGCATCGGTAGTCATGAAAATAAAGATATCTTTGTCCCCCTCTCCATCTTTAAAAAAAAATACTGCTTATGTATGTTATCTTTGTTTCAATGATAGACAGAAAAGGGCCAATCATAACGATATCTTTTATCTACCTGAATAAGTTATCGATGTTAAATCGCAAGTAATGGTTATACTGTTTAATTTTATTTGAGATCGTATTTCAATAAGCCTATTTCCTAGCAACAGGCGGTATAAATAGGTTTATTCCACTTTGTTCCCCCGCTGTGTTCTTTATCCCTACAATATATAAATCTTTGTAACAAATATAATCCAGGTGTAGCAGGTAACGCCATGCTGCATTGCAGCCGAATTGGGTCAGTACGGCCGGGGAGGTGCTACTATGTACTCTGGTACTACTCGCTCCCATGATAAAGCCTTAAACATGCTCCCCCTTATTAATAAACAGAGAATAACTTTATTCAAGAATTAACCTAGTAATAAGCTGACATCTTAAAAAAATTCCATATTAAAAAACACATTAAAACTATGGAATTTTACAGATGTCAGTTTAATACTAGGTTAATGCTTGTATGTAAATAGCTGGTGAACCATTGGAGGATAAGAGGGAAGGAGGACAACACGTCTTATCAATTAATGCAGATATTTAGGCGGGAGTCTCCAGGGAGATACGATAGCTTCTACAATAAAACATTTTTTTTTTCAATACATCGATCTACTTACTTCAATTACACTTGAATTTACTACCTATCAATATTTATAAACCGGACGAAGTTTAGCTATACAAAAATAAAATTAAATAAAAATAATCTTCATAATTTTTTAAAACACTCTTACTTAAATAAATAAATAAATATCTGTGGACTTTACACACCACGTTAGCCTAGGGCCCCGTGCTAAGTATCGTAAGGACTTGTGTTACGGGTACTAGACAACGGAATATATTTAATATTTTTTATAAATTTAAGAAATTTTATATATTACAGATTTTTATTTTAGAAATACAGATTATAATACATAGATAAACATCCATGACCAAGGCGGGATTTGAACCCGCAACTCCTTACGTTACATGCTCCACTTATCCGAACCCTTGTACTACTGCTCCAGCCCGATCGTCATATTTAATTCATACTTAAATCATCTTAAGCTTTCGCGAATATTATTCATTACAATAAAATAACTTAAGACTGATTTTATCGCGGTTTATTTTATGTCCATCCGTAACCGTTGATGTAAAGCTTCTGTATGGTCGGACTTGTAAAATCTATATGTATAAAACTCAAACGTGACATAGTCATCTATCAACTCACAGCCCAAACCACTGGACGGATCAAGCTGAAACTTGGCATCCAGGTAGATGTTACGACGTAGGCATCCGCTAAGAAAGGATTTTTAGTAATTCAACCCCTAAGGGGGTGAAATAGGGTGTTGAAGTTTATATGGATTTCGCGGTTGAAACCACGGGGCACACACAGCTAGTCTCCATATATTTTTAAAACACTCTTACCTAAATCGTCTTAAGTTTTCGCGAATATTATTCACTACAGTAAAATAACTTAAGACTGATTTTATCTCGGTTTATTTCATTTTATCCACCCGTAACCATTCATGTAAAGCTTCTAATACGTCGAACTTGTAAAATAATAGAAACCGCGATAAAATCCGTTTATGGCCGTTTATGGGGTTTTTCAATCGTCAAATAAAAATTAACCCTAGGAATAAATTATTGCCATCGCACTTAAACACGAAATAAAAAATGAAACAGAGATAGTTTATTCCTAGGGTTATCTTTTATCTGAGGATTGAAAAATCGGCACTAAGTTGTTTTATTGTAACACTCTTACTTCTTACACGTCATGCGTGAAATTCCTTTGAACTCGCTCGACACCCAACTTCCTGCCGTCGGTCTCGAGTGACAGTATCAGCGACACCCTGTACCAAGGCATCTGTAACGCGACCGCCACAAGGTTAACCACACCACTTGAGTTGATTCCCACTAATGATACCCTCTTTGTTGTCACAGATAATATTAACAATCCATACCACAGAGTATTTCAATTGATTCGATCTATGATTGCTTTTAATTTAAGTGATACGTTCATGTAATTGAAATAATATAGTTGGTTTATGAGTGAATAATATACAATGAACTGACATACTAAAAATTGTATTTTAGTACATTTATGTTTTTCCTTTTTTTTGTGTTTGTCGTTTCACCCGCGTAAATTTCGATCCTGTGGAAAATAGAAAATCATCACATGGCATATAGGAACATTTTTTCGGGATAAAAACTATCCTGTGTTAATGCAAGTTACTCTCTATGTGTGCCAAATTTCATGAAAATCGGTTCAGCAGTTTTTGCGTGAAGGAGTAACAAACATACATACAAACTTTCACATTTATAATATTAGTAGGATTAATTGCTAACTGTTTTCCGCGGTTTCAACGGCATAAGATCCATCCCAAGGGAGTCATTCATATTGTTGGGATGAAAGTATTTCCTTGTTATTCCCGATTGTGTATCTGTGCTAAATTTCAGCCAGATCCGTTTAGAGGTTTTTGCATGAATTAACAAATTTTCATATAAACTTTCACGTTTATTATATTATTTTTCGTCAAGTGACAGCTATGCTGTCGCGTTTCATGCGGTTAGTGAGTAGCCGGTGGTCCATTCGAAGTGAGGAGGAAAGGACACCTCATCTGTATATATGCGGATGTCTATGGGCGTCGGTAGTCATGAAAATGGCTCCGCCTACTCGTTCCCCCTCTTATTTAAAAAAAAGATAATGAATAACGTTTAAGAATATATATTTTAAATATGATTATGTTTTATGTGGGGAAACAGCCTGAAGACAAAGTCCTAACAAGTGAAAGCTGATGAAAGTTGTTCCAACCACAATAACTTGATGCATCGCCATCAGTACAATAATGCGTTAGGAGGCCTACTGCAATCATCCATCATCACTCTTGAACCTCCGGGAGGTCATGGGAACTAACGTTGACGGTAATCTAGGTGAAATGCCCAGAGAGTTGCCAACTTGGCAGTTGGGGAAAGCAAAAAGTGAAAATTATGCAGCAGTAGAAATTAAAAGCAGAAGATTATGAGAGTAGGGTGACAGATGAAGGCAAACGAATATAGTTACTACTTTCAAGTCCATAAATGAGAAAATTTTATATAAACTTCAACCCCCTCTTAGGGGTTGAATTTCTAAAAATCTTTTCTCACTCGCTTACATCATAAAAGGTACCCACCCCTGTACTAAATTTCAATCAAATCTGTGCTTTGATACAACCTATATAAACCAGTCAGGTACCTATATCTTTTGATATACCTATAATATTATTATTAAATAAAACGATACACACTATGGACCAGGTAACCAGTGTCAAAAGAGATGGTTCTTAAGGTTTAGTTTTAATGTATTCGAAGTCGAATGTATTTTATAATTACGACCGAATTTTGAGCTCTAGACTAGGACCTAATAAACGCAAACCAGGAAATGCAAGCACTAATACATGTCCCGCATAAACGGGGAACTTTCATCGCTAGTTCAAATTACCCATAGCTGCATAGAAAGCTAGAAATAACGCACAAATTACTCCATCCTCGCAGTTCAACAACCCCGACCATTATATGGAAGCGGCTCGTCTGTCAGCAAGTAACTTTAGACACGGTGTCTCATAAAAGGTGCCATGTCTACCAAATTTAGTTTAGGATACATAAGGTTAGGGTTTCATCTCATGTAGATCGCGGTCAATCATAGGATGATGCTTCTAATATTCTGATATTTTCTCTCAAGTCCTAAGTCCTCTGTCTTTACGGCACAGGGATACATTAAGTTCACTGCTTATATTATAATAGGTAAGCTGATTTATTACCCTCCTTAACACCTTCCCTCTTTTGTTCTAAAAGACTCACAAACCTCACGTAAGAAAAAAGTTTCCGATGTTGAGCATGACCCAGGTTGTGCTGACTTTTTTGGTAACATATTTTAGGTTATCAATGATCGGTCCAAAAAAATTAACATCATACTTTCGTAAGTTCTACTAATGGAGTCTCGCTGATTGTCACTTCTAACAGAAGCGAATGCGATTACAAATTTGACATCCATTGTGGACTCTATTGGCCTATATAAAGAGCCTTACTGGTAAACTTTACAAAACAGTGGAATAACGCAAACAAACACAATACAAAAATGTGTACAAACAATGAGAGGAACAATAACTGTTAAATGTGTATACCCTGCGAGCGTTGCTATTAAAAATTCTTACTATCCGTTGTCTTATTACCCGTTTTCCCAGGGTAATGAAGCATTTTCCCGCGATAAAAAGTAGCCTATTTTCATAAGCCTATTTAATATTTCAGGTAGCTCCAGTGATTTCGGAGCCTATTCAATACAAATAAACAAATCTTTCCTGTTTAGAATCTTATTATAGATCAATTAAAAAAGCATATCAAATAAAATCTACATATTTTTACCCCAACTCAAGTCATGTGTATGTGTGTGTGTTGTGTGGGGTACAACGTACTGACAACATGTAGTGGTGTTGTTTATTTTGTTAGGCGATCGTGTAATTAATCGAAAACTAGAATGGTCTTTTACATGTGTGTTAACTTTTACGTATTCTGTGGATGTGTGAGTAGATATTTTAAGTAGTGCCATTGTTATGTTAATTACTCTGTGGATATACGAACTGAGTGATAAGTTTGTCTCCTAGTAGTTTTAATTGTCGTTTAGTACCATCTTGTTTAATCATAGTACGAGGTTCGAGAACTTGGTTGCATGAGAAAGTGTTATTGGGATTTTTCAATTTTAAATAACAGTTTGGTAGCTGTACGCTTTTGAAACTTTTTGAAAAAGATTGTAAAAGACACTGAGATAAAGTCCGTTATAATAGTTTTATTACAACAGTTTAGAGTCGGCAATTTGGCTGCGTTACATCTCATTCCCCCGTTAGGCCGTCAGTCCTGAGCCTGATTTCCCTCTGGTTTGTCGGACCTTCAATATAGGGGATTGTGGCACCAAAAAGTACACCATATTGTACAGATCATAATAACAGTTTTATTCTGCGCTATTCTTATTCTTCCTTTTTGTTTAATCAATTTAGAATTCTAAATGCAATAAATAAATCTAACCTATCTAAACCTACTTCTATGTAGATATCAGTTAAAGTAAAAATATCCACTCAGAAAAAAATACATTTTCTTCTCAGGTAGAATCACTGAACAAATATTTCATACAAGTTTGTGAGATATGAGGACCCATGTCTAAACGATTTTCCGCCGTCCATACCTTCCGACGTGCAACATATTATTATTTGCCACAAACGTCGTCATAACAAACTACATTTTGAAACCTATGTAGATGTTATTAAGTGTCATTTTAGAATGACATAGACACAATGCTCTATTTTCAAGACTTATTTGTGAACAACAAAATGTACATTATATACAAGCTAAAAGGGTCGGTATCCCATCTGGTGTAGGAATACATGTTACAATAGAAACAAGAAAATATAATATGTTTTGAGAAATCCTATATTAACGATAAATATGGTACTGGCATTGCTGTATTATCGCCGAATCTGGCGGGCATATCGCTACGTCAAATACCTTTAAAAAAATTAAGGTTTGTGGCAAATTCTATTTCATATTTATGCATGATAAAAAGTAACTATTTCAATGCAAAAATATTAGAATTTTAAATATTTTAATACCGATTCCATCACTTCTGATAACTATCTGTCTTCTCCGAAATTTTATTTGCATATTTTTTTTAAAGTGTCTCTACACCTCCCGAACATCCGGCAGAGTAACCCGAATCTACTAATCATGTAAGTTTATCTGTGGGCGTTGATAAATATTTATTAAATCCAGAGGAAGCTCAGATTGGCACAGAGTGCTAGGACTGATGTGCCTTAATAGGCACAAGTGGAGATAAATATGTCGGTACGCACGAGAGCCAGTTTAATGAGTTTAAACTTGCGTGACTGGATTCTTCACAAACCTATACTTAAAAATAAACGATGTAACAATAAGGTTTACATGAGATAGTTTTGGTATTTACAAAAGAGGTTTTATTCAGTGGATAAATAACATACACATAAATCGTAAGGAGTTGATTGTTGATTGAAATTTTTAAATTGAATAGAATTACTGATTTAAACAAAAAGATTTGATGACTAGTTTATCCGTAAGGTTGTTTGGCAGAAATTGCTATTTAGCAAGAACACCGCCTTTGTGAACACAAATGCGTTAGGTATCTCGTTCTTATTATTATTACTGTTGTTACATCAATTTGCGTGCATAATAAAATATATCACTACGTCTAGTAAAAAAGTGCAATACACTTTGGGCCATTTTACAGGTACTTAGTACCTAATAACTTAAGTGGCTAACTACTAATTTGAGTTTCATAAGTGATAGTTAAGAATTTAGTATCGACAAGCTGCCCTTAAACTATATTAGTACTTAGGTAGGTAAGCAATAATGCAATTGAAATTATGTGATGGATCGAGATATGCAATTTTGTTTTTTATAAAATTTAATATTCAGTATCATATAAAACGAAGTTTCCGTTTTCAGCTAGTGCGAAATCAAATTTATTACTAAAATTACCACAAATATTACCTCATAAGTTCGCCTCGTAAAGAAGTGAATAAAAAGTCTATTCGTTGGTTCCCGCTATTACACTCTCAGTCTTTGAAACTGCAAAGTCGTGCCTCAATCTACAAGTAAGCCTCTTAAAGTCCAGTTAGACGAAGTCAAGCGTCGCTTAACGTCTAACGAAGCTTTGTTATAGATATTAAGTCCTCTGGGAGACATTTTAATATCGGGATTTTAAAGCTAGCTAACAAAGAAAGGTCTTTGTGGATTTTATACATTGTTCTTCCATTTATGATGTGTGCATTGTATTTTCTTTCACTGTGCGAATAGCAATGGCAATTTTGGATCACGTAGTAAGACTAATTTCGATATTATTATTTTTTTATTGTACAGGGGGCAAACGAGCAGTCGGGTCACCGAGATGATGGTGTTTTCCGACGCCCACAGACATCTGCAACACCAGGGTTTTTGTAGTTGCGTTGCCGGCCTTTCAGATGAGAGTAGGCTCTTTTCTTGAAGATCCCTACGTCATATTGGTCCGGAAATACCGAGGGCGGCAGCTGATTCCACAAAGAAGTAGTGCGCGGGATGAAGTTGCGAAGCGCACAGTGGTGGACTTCGGAACATCTAGATGGTGCCGGTGGAAATTTGAATTTAGACGCGAAGACAACAGTACTCCATGTGGGATCTAACCTGGGCTTTATATAGTTTCATACGGTGGGCCGGCGTGAAATTACAGCGATAGTTCATTTACATAATGGTTTCTTAGGTTTACGCTAATGATATTACAATGAGATGTTTTAGGTAAAATTCAGGGGCTACATACAAGTATGTCAATAGTTTGTCACACGCGTGGGCTACATACGTCAATAACTTATAAAGTATATTGACGCATTCTTTCCATAAATCATTAATCATCAATATAACCTTCACATGAATCATTGATGATCGGTTTCTAATGATTATGATAGACCCAAAAAGCGAGACTGGTCTGGAAAAACAATCAAAGTAGGTACGTATTTTATGTTTAAGCAACGGAGCACCACGGGGCCCGGTCTTTGAAGATGACGACAAACAGGTTCCGAAATAGAGGTCACAGCTGTGGACGCTGAACATGCAGCGTACGGCAAACAATCCGACTGTCAATCATTGTGCAGATGTTCATGTTCGTTCATCAACATGGACATTTAGTTGCTCAACATTTGAGCATGAAGCCAAGGAAAGGACGGACCTCATTAAATAAGCCGTCGATTATAGGGACGATTCGGCTGAAGCATTAAAATTTCAGCATAGATTGCTGGCATTAACGGATGGACTAATAAATGGCATGTATTTTGTAACTTGAAATCTTAAAGTGAAAAGTTCTTTTGCAGCTTTAGGCAGAGAATGTTGAGTTCGCATCGACAAACATACCTACTCTATTTTTCATTGCCACGTATTTTACGATAATTTTAAATTTTCACCTCTATGGGCGTTCGGCAGTACCCACAGCTGCCTGTTTTCTAGATAGGTACGTTTACGAATGAATGAAGTGTTGGCCGATACTCAAAATTAACCAGGTGGTATGATGTTCTTAATGCAATAGAAAATCCTATATTGATGCGATAGCAAACCCTTGGATTCTATTTGCATATTCGATGCATTTTATGTGACTGCAACTTTTTTTAACCATTTCGGACCTACATAAAAATCGATGATACAGTCGATGAATAGTGGCTTCAGTTAAAATAAATTAAATTCTAACTTTGTTACTAGACTATTCGCTAGACTCGTAGACTTGTCACTAGACCAGACTTAATATCCATTCGAGAAAAGCGACTACATCGCAAAAGGTCACGACTCGCAGGGTATAAATTACAGTCACCCGATCTGCAGTTTAATACGTGACATTCAGCTGCTCTCACATCTAAGAGATTCATTCAAAATCAATGAAACGTAACCCAAGCGAGTTTTCTCGGCGCTATTTCAAACGCGTTTTCTTTGCACATAAAGGATGGGGGACTACAAAGGGAATAAGAGATTTGTACTGCAGTTGGTCCAATCACTTTCATTCTTTATCACTGTACTAAATAGATATTGACCAATTTTGCAAGGTCTACATAATTTAAAAAGGAACTCTTGTTTTCTTTATTAGACAACTGTAAATATGTGTGGCTTTTGCAAAACGAAGGAATTATTTACTTTAATCTCTAATATAACCTCTTAGGATATTTTATGGTGTAAAATACCATGGCACGGGAGAAAAATCAGGCGTTGGACCAATGGCTTAACATGCTCTCAGCGGCACGAGGGTGTAACAACATAAACGTGACATAACTCCAGACTGTTGTTAGATATTGACGATAAATACTCATAAAACATTTTTGGACTTAAGATGCCAGCACAGCAGTTAATGTTATCCGAGTTAAGCAAGATAAAGCGCATACCCCTCTCGTGAAGAGCCGTTGCGTCTTATAGGAAACATTCGGTGTCTATGAAGGACTGGAAGGCCGCCGAGGTGCCTTCTTGCTGATAGGCTCAATATAGGCGTGCAACGGCGTCTGCGGGGTTTTAGTGAGTATTCGGCTTAGCGGCGAGACCCACACATCCTTCGGATCTCACCCAAGACCGGTGGTGCATAAAGCATTTCACCGCAAAATGAAAAAAAAGAGGCGTTTCGTCTGCAGCGACTGACATTAATTAAGGATGCTAACTACATAAATTAGTAAAGATGTTTCCTAATCTTAAATTAATAGCAATTAAAAACCGGCGTCCGGCTTTACTTGTCCTATAAAAATAAAACATACCTACACGAATGCATCTAAGTTACGGTATTATTAACAGTTACTTACTAACTTAAACAAACTTCTGATTAATTCAATTATCAATAATATAATCTTTTAACAGTCTAGAATTTGAATGGCATCTATTTGCGTACTGATTGTGATAATAAGATTACTTAGACGTCTTCAGACGGAAGAGACAATTCCATTCGCGGTTTTAGTGGATATTCAGGGTTACTGCCAGTCCCACAAAACCTTCTCCTGTTTACTTTTTTTTTTATGGTAAAGGGGGGCAAACGAGCAGTCGGAGCCATTTTTATGACTACCGACGCCCACAGACAAACGCATAGACTATACAAATGCGCTGCCCTCCTTTCTCCTCCCACCTCCCATGGGCCACCGGCTACTTACACACCGCACGAAACGCGACAGCACAGCTGTCACTTTACGCCGGTCTCGTGTAAGCGAGAGGTACCTCCCCGGTCGTGCCGGCCCAATTCGACTGCAGCAAGCATGCAGTGTGGCACTACCTCTTACTGTTACTGTTAGCTATATTATATCTAAGCAAAAGCATTTGCTGAATGTTACAAAAACGCTCAAGTAGGATGTAGACTCGCATACCAATAGAGCAGTGGTTCGAACGTACAACTTAAGACCTAGGGACGAGGGATTTTTGTCCGCGGACCGGAAAATGTATGCCAAGCACCGCGTACTTTTAATCCCTCGTTTGCGCTACTCCATACAGTTGGAAACGTTCTATTTTAGCGGACAAAAAAGTCCGCAGACAAGAATCCCTCGTCTGCGCAAGCCATTATGTGGGTATTGTGACAAACTTCGCAGACGTAGATATGTAACCATTTCGAATCGATCGGAGAATCCAATAGAAAATGAGCTACCAATATAAGAATTTGTAATAATTTTGCAGTATAACAATTATAATTAAATTTTAGTAAGAGGTAGTGCCACACTGCATGCTTGCATGCAGCCGAATTGGGCCGGCACGACCGGGGAGGTACCTCTCGCTTACACAAGACCGGCGTAAAGTGACAGCTGTGCTGTAGCCGGTGGCCCATGGAGGTGGGAGGAGAAAGGAGGGCAGCGCGTTTGTATAGTCTCTATGCGGTTGTCTGTGGGCGTCGGTAGTCATGAAAATGGCTCCGACTGCTCGTTTGCCCAAAAAACAATTATCTCATTTATTCGATTATTTACTAAAAACGATAAGCGCGTTGCAGAGTCGGATGTAAAGAAAATACGAGCATCAAATTGACGTATAATTCCATGCCCGGGCAAAGGTCAGGGGTCGGCCAATTGGATGACCTCAGCTGCAGCACCGATTGCACGTCCGCTGCAGGCTCGATCAACTTTCGCTTGTCTTTCGCCATCAGCAGGCAACAGCTCCTATTCCCACGTGTATTGTTAAGCGATGTTTTTTTTTAGAATTAACAGTCGAGGGGTATGAGTATAGATTACGTCATAATATAAAAGTCAAATCAGGGATGTCAAATATACGGCCCGCGGGTCACATCCGGCCCGCGAGCCATATCAATACCGCCCGGGCCGCGGCCCGCACATCAACACGGCCCGCGATCACAATATATCACATTTACCTGACATGGATGAGCATTTTTTTTTATTTTAACCTGGCCCGCCTACGTATTCTTAACCTAGTATTTGGCCCTCTGCGATATTGAGTTTGACACCCCTGATATAAATGAAATGTTCAGTCTATTCGTGACGCAGATCCTGATAATACAGATGCGCTGGAATCCTTTAAGTTAGGCTCCGACTGCTCGTTTACCCCCTGTTTGTAGTGTAATAATAAAACAAAGTACAGATTCTCAGAAGCTGCTGGGAGACTGTGTTGTATGAGTGAGGCGTCCTCTCTGTTATAGCAAGAGGTAGAGTCACGCCGAATAGAGCCGGCACGATCGTAGAAGTACCTACCGCTAACACGATACTAGCGTAGAGTGACAGCTGTGCTGTCGCGTTTCGTGTGGTAAGTATAAGATGGCCTATGGAGGAGGGAGGACGAAGGGCAACGCAGCTGCATAACGTCTCTACGGATGTCTATGGGCGTGGTTGGTCAAAAAAATTGCTCAGACTATTCGTTTCCTCCCCTTCCCCGAACTAAGGTATATTTCTACCCACAGGTATGTTTTAGACTTATCTCACTCAGCACTGTCACTAAGGACTATATGTTTGCGTGTATGTCAGACTAATCTCACTCAACGTTCAAGTCGGCAAATATATTACAGTCAAAACAAATCCCCATCACCAGCCCACTTGGGATGTGATTGATATCCCGCGGCGAGGATGCGATGACGGATCGCTCTTATCTGTGCGAGTCTACGATCACTCATCAAGTCATAATTTGTTTTTCAGTATAAGAAGGCAAACGAGTAATCGGAGCCATTTTCATGACTAGGCATGCATAGAGGTTATACACAAGGGTTACCCTACTTCTTCCTCTTTCCACCAAGGGCCGCTGGCTACTTACACACAGTGTAAACGACAGGTACCTCCCAGGTCGTGCTGACCCAATTCGACTACATGCATGCATGCAGCGTGGCACTACTCTTCTTTAAACTTTCACTCAAGTCTCCTCCATCCAATAAGGACCTTGATTAATTATTATTATTGATGATGATACAATAATGATCATTTGCCGACGAAAGAAACTATCTCCATAGGAGTACCAAGTGGTGTCCTCCAAACGAGCCGTCGCGTCGGTACCTTTTCCGTCTAAAGACGCGCATAAACATCGTCAAGGTTATACGGATGTGCTCTCCTTCCCCCCCACGGGCCAAATGAATCTCGCACACCGCAGGACACGCGACTGTACACCTCCTTGTTACATACACATGCCAAGTGGAAGTAGAACAAGGCTGACATATCAAAGGTGACAGCTTATGCCGAAGTTGTATCTTTACTGGTAATCCGCAGCTCTCTACCTACGGTGAGATATGCTTGTAGCTGTCATTAAGTCATGGTCGTAATTGTACGGTGTACGGTTTATGACTAAACATAGACAACAAATACACTAAACGCTCCTGTCATTTTACGGTTTGCAACGGTATTATGGGTGGGAGGTACCTCTCCGGTCGTGCCGGCTGAAATAGTGGCAACATGGCACTACCTACAACTTTAATATCCGCATAAAATCTAGGTTTTTGAGAAATCCTGTGTCATTATATTATACAAGACCAAAGAAAATATGAGAATAAAACTGAATTCATTCACTTTTAATAAAGCTTCTAATTTTATGCCTCACACTTTTATGCAATTTCATCCGAATGTATGTCAAGACATTGTTTTAACTTTCTTCAAGCATGGGTGTGAAATTACCACTATTTTGGAGAGTTTTAAGCTCAATTTGTATGCTGACTGTTTGGTGATTTTTTTTTTGGTTAAAACTGATGTACCTATCTATTTTGTAGAGTTTGGCTTTTTTTGTATAAGTACCTGCATTTTTCTATGTCTCAGTCTGTAAATTTATAGCATAGCTTAGCTTTAGCCACAATATTTTTTTGATACTTCTAAACATTATTATATATTTTCAACAAAAGTATCCTGTCATTCCTCCTGTCAGTCATTTCTAATACCTCTAGGAATATGTGTACAAAGTTTCGTGATAATCGGTTGAGTAGTTTTAGCGTGAAAGAGTAACAAACAAACTCACATACACATTTGTAATATTAGTAGGATTCGCTGACCCTGACTTTGTTGGGGGTCAAATATAAAAGTAGTCAATCCTAATAAAATATAGTCAATAACACTTCCCAATAATTTGGCATTATATCCGTGAAAGAATAATTAAAATCGGCCCAGTAGTTTTGGGGCCTATTCGATACAAGCAAAAAAGAAAGATTTTTTTTTTATTTGTTACTATGTAGTTAATATTATAATATTAAGTAAATATTATAATATTCAGTAATGATGACCCTGAAAACCAATTTTTATGACGCTACGTCCAGAAACGAGAAAATTTCCATACAAATTTTACCCCTCCCTTTAGTTGAAATTGTATATATTCGTCCGCTTTCGTGTAAAAATATTTACGTAATAAAAAAACCGACGGATATCAGCTATGATAAAAATGCAGACAATTTTTTGCTATAATAGACTCTTCAAAATGGCGGATGTCGGGTG
>LUGF01050606.1:211685-225291 GCA_001625245.1 Calycopis cecrops | reverse complement strand
TTTGTTTGTTTGTTACTCCTTCACGCAACAGATTTTGCTGAAATTTGGCACACACAGAGACTAACTTGGATAAACATATAGGACTTTTATCCCAAAAAAATGTTCCTATGGGATGCCATCGGAATATTTTCTATTTTCCACGGGGTCGAAATATACGCAGGTGAAACCGCGGGGCACAGCTAGTAGGTAATAATGATAATATACGTATAAAATACATAGGTAAAAAGGGTAAAGGACCGATCAGTTTGATTACTCATAATATACTACGCACTTCTTCACTCCGTCCCTATGCATAAAACTGCATGAAACGCGACAGCACAACCCTTACAGGACTCTAGGTTTAATAAGGGACACTTCTTCTTCTTTTTACCAGTAAGAGGTAGTGCCACGCTGCATGCTTGCATGCAGCCGAATTGGGCCGGCACGACCGGGGAGGTACCTGTCGCTTACACGAGACCGGCGTGAAGTGACAGCTGTGCCGTCGCGTTTCGTGCGGTGTGTAAGTAGCCGGTGGTCCATGGAGGTGGGAGGAGAAAGGGGGGCAGCGCATCTTTAGTCTATGCAGATGTCTATGGGCGTCGGTAGTCATGAAAATGGCTACAACTGCACGTTTGCCCTCCTATACCATAAAAATTAAAAAAAAAAAAAAACTAAAAAAATGTCCACTTTGATGACAAAACAACAACGATACTAACCCTTAAAAATCTTATAGAGTCACCACGATAAAGAAATTATATTCAGTGAGTCCGTACAATGAACCTTCTCATTCGCTTATGAATTAAATAAATCTTCGTGACTTCGCTGCACTGGGATCTCATTTTGATAATTACATTTGACGCTCAACTTGGCGCACTAAGTTATAAAAGTGCAAAAGAAGCTGGCTTTAAAGTTTTAATAATGACCGAAGCACGAATACGACCAATTTTAAAAGAAGTAATGTCGCAGAAGTTCTTCAAGTTCGAAGTTGTACATGATATATATAATATTTTCTGTTAATTGATAAGGTATTTATTTTTTATTTAATATTATTTATATATGTTTAGTTTATTTTCAGACTAATAATGGAAATTAAATCGTAATTTATCGTTTTAATAGACTTCGTTCGCCATATTTATTGAGCCAAACTATGAATACAAAATTAAAATTAAATATGGAATTTAAAAATAGTCTATCCCTTGGGCTTCGCAAGGTGATGGTGCCATACAGGCTTAGTACCTTTAGTATAATCTAGGGAACTGCTACATCCAAGTTTTTTGAAAACCACACGTAGTCTATTGTAGCATGAGATGATACCCACACGGGCATACCTAAATTACAACCATTCCGACTCTATTTTTAGTAGACAATAAATTAAGTTAATTAAAATAGACTGGGAAAAAGGAGCTCAAGGGACTTCCCTAGCAAACACTCACTGTAAATCCACTAGGAGCAGTGCTGGTAAATGTGGCAAATACAAATTACCGAATTTTGTCCGACGTAACAGTTGAATCCCGCAAGACTAGTTAATCCTTGAATAATTTAGTACCGTATGTAAGCGTTGTTTTTGCTTTTCCAGGAACTTTAAATGCCTTTAGTAAATATCGAATAAATAATAAAATAAGGGAGATAGTACTCACATACCACAGTCAAGAGACTATGCTGTCGCGTTTCGTGCGGCTAGTGAGTAGCCGGTGGCCCATAGGAACAAAGGAGAAAATATGAGCAACGCATTTGCATAGAGATAGTGGGGATGTCATCTTTGTAGTTGGGCAACAATATTAGATAATGTAAAAAAAAATAATACCTTTGTGACAAGGTACTTTTTATTTACTTATATGTTTTACTTCTTTACATATACTTCAGGTCCCAAAAGATCAAAAACTTGCTTTTAAGCACAATATATCTCTATCTATACGCATAAACGAAATTAAATGACGATAACAGACTCAACTATATATTTTTTATTGGAAGGCGTGTAACTCGGAAGCGGTCCCCAAAAATTTGGCTCAAAAATAACAAGGGCTCCGTGAGAAAATAACAATAACAATTTAAATTGTGTTGCGGTAATCTCATTAAGTGTCCTTATTGAAATTGGTTATTGGCGTTTTCTATTGGTCTTTATGTAAATAATTTTATTATTATTACATTCTTACTACCGTTTAAATTATAATTCTTTGTTACGTCTATTTTTAAGTGATCTTTGTAAGCGGAAAAATTAAAGATACGTTGGTTTTAGTTAGTTAGTTATTATTATTATTATTATTATTTATTTATTATTATCAAAAACATTCTTTTTACAATTTTGTTTTGTGTAGTGTCCCGCAAAACTGTTTGCACAGTTTGTCCGCCGAATCAGGTGTATATATTAATTATATCATTATATATTAATTATATCAATATTAGTATTAGAGTGCCACATTAGTTAATCAAAGTTACTGTAGTAAGTAGTGTAAAGTAACGTAGAGTATTACTGTGGTGGCTGAAAGAGCCACTACTGTAACGTACAGTGTTACTGTGGTGGCTGAGAGAGCCACTACAGTAACGTACAATGTTACTGTGGTGGCTGAGAGAGTCACTACAGTAACGTACAGTGCTATTGTGGTGGCTGAGAGAGCCACTACAGGAACGTACAGTGCTACTGTGGTGGCTGAGAGAGCGACTACAGTAACGTACAGTGCTACTGTGGTGGCTGAGAGAGCCACTACAGTAACGTACAGTGTTACTGTGGTGGCTGAGAGAGCCACTACAGTAACGTACAGTGTCACTGTGGTGGCTGAGAGAGCCACTACAGTAACGTACAGTGTTACTGTGGTGGCTGAGAGAGCCACTACAGTAACGTACAGTGCTACTGTGGTGGCTGAGAGAGCCACTACAGTAACGTACAGTGTTACTGTGGTGGCTGAGAGAGCCACTACAGTAACGTACAGTGTTACTGTGGTGGCTGGGAGAGCCACTACAGTAACGTACAGTGTTAGTGTGGTGGCTGAGAGAGCCACTACAGTAACGTACAGTGTTTAACGCAAACATCTTTAATTTTTCGTTGGTTACTCTTTCAAACGATAGCACTCCTGCCACTTTTCTGATGAGTAGGTACTACTGAAAGCAGACGTGACAAAATGGACAAAATTAGTAGAATTCTAAATTGAAACTAGAATCCTCACAGGTACTAATGCAACCCACACTTATATTGCGCTTGCATAAGGAGTTTTAGATACGCTAAATGGAAACAAAGAACAGAAAGTATTACGACGCTGCAACAAATTACTAAGACCTGTACAAATTGTCTGACGCTCGGCGGCTGTGCCGCCAATTTTCTCGTGCATTGAGTTCTGTAATGCATGGAAATGAAATACTCTCCGAGGAGACGCCATTGTGGAAAATAGAAAATAAAGTACGAGAATATTACCATTTCTTCGTGGTGTATTGCATAAATAAATTTTCCGGCATCTCTCTTGTCGTTGGTCGACTATAATATAGGAAGACATCTTCACAGCTTGTCCAAAATTTGGTGTGTCTATGAGAGAATTGGCCATCTTGGTATAGAAATACGCACATGTCACACAGTGAACTAATGCAGGCTTATATTGAACCATCTTGATATTAAAATTAGTTAGAACTAGTGCAAAGCCAGTGAGTGACGCCAAAAGGCGTCGAATCGAGCGGAGAAGTATGTGGGTACCACTTATTTGCAGCATCTTAATGCATTTTTGTGGAGTTTTTGAGTTACTTTATTCATTTCTCCTTTATACTAGGTTTTTGTGCAGTATCTTCTAGCAAGTAATTATGTACTCGCATTAGTTTGAAATATGTAACAGTAATCTACTACTTGTCCAAAATAGGTTATTTGTATATTCATGTTATATAATCCGTCTAATCCACTATTCAAGCAAGTAGAAATGTAAAACTATGCAAACACTTTTTACCTATCCATTATGCTGTAGATAAAAATTAATTACAGAATGAAAATTGTAAAAATAAAACGGTAACTATGCAATTGTTTTAAACATTTTAAAGAGTTTTGAAAGTGATAACTTTCAAAGTTCTAAACTGTCTGGAGCTTCTCCGGAATGTGCTCCAATTATTTCTTTTACCAGTAGAGAAGTTGTACCTTATTGGACTTGAAATATCCTTGATTTTAAAATCTAAAAAAATACTTTATTTTTTGTTTATTTTCTTGTACAGGTCATCATCAGATTCATCGCATAAAAATCTAAAGTTTACTAATAAATAATTGATGTTTATAATCATTTAGGAGTTCAGTGACATACACACGCAAATAAAAAATATATATTAAATACATAAAGATTTATGGCGCTAGTCTCTCAAATGTTATTAGCCATAAGCATGGTTTAGTGTTTTCGTGTTTAACTATTAAAGTTATATTAGTGAATTTATAGTGTACGGTTAATGTTTTCACTGCGATGCTCGATGGTTCGTTTATTTCACTCATTTTATATTTATTTAGCGTGCAAGTATAAAATACAACCGTTCTGCGTAAAGTGTTTCTTTAAAAGCTTTCATAGTCTTGTCTTCCACGAATTTTTGTAAGTTTTTTTGAAGGCAAAAGAGTAGTAGACAATATAACTATCGATGTCCACCAATCCTCAGAATTATTATTGCCAAACTTTGATACATATATAAGGTTGACTCGTTTCTTTTCATCATCATCATCATCATCAGCCTATTGCAGTCCACTGTTGGACATAGGTCTTCTTTTTCCGTTTTCTTTTAGCAACAAGTGATTATTCTTACTTTTTTATAGTATAAGGGGGCAATCGAGCAGTGGGAGCCATTTTCGTGACTACCGACACCCAGAGACATCCACACAGAGGCCTTACAGATGCGTATCCCTCCATCATCGTCTGTCACTTTTCGCAGGTATCGTGTAAGCGGGAGGTACCTTCCCGGTCGTGCCAGCCCTATCCGACGGCATGCATGGCACTACCTCTTACTACCTACTCTGTCAGCAGTACAAAAGCGAAGGTAGGGAAATAACTAATTAAATTTATACACGAAAAACCACCACGAAGTACCTACGTTGGAACAAGAGCATTATGCATGCACTAGGGAGATGCTTCAGATAAAATACCACTTGTGCTACGGAAGCGAGCTATTAGTGCAATATGCAGGTCCTCCCTACGGAAAAGAGGTTAACAAATTAAGTAAATTACACTCTTGATATATCGTGTTTATTCTTGAAAATAATGGAGTGTGAAATAGTGGACGTAACCTCACTAACGATGGGGACATCATATAATATTCATCATATAATCATATAATTCAGGGGTGTCAAACTCAATATTGTAGAGGGCCATAAACTAAGTGTTGATACGTAAGCGGGCCAGGTTCAACTAAAAAAAACTTATTCATGTCGGGTATGATATTCGTGGTAGTTATTGTATAATGGTAGGCTGCTTCGTGGTCTAGTGGTAAGCGTGTTTAATCACAGACGTTGCGTTCCCGGGCTGGACCAGAAATTGTTATTGGGATTTCAATTTCTAACAACAGTCCGGAGTCAGGAAGTTGGCGGTGTTACACCCCAGTGCCTCGGAGAGCGCGTTAAGCCGTCGGTCCTGATTTCTCTCCGGTCGTGTCGGACTGCCGTCCCATCGGAATTTGAGAATGAGGGCTAGATGCGGGCCGCGGGCCGTATTTTTGACATCTCTGATCTAACCCATTAAATGCTTATACGAGGATATGAGTCACTTCAAGTAAGAGGTAGTGGCATGATGCATTGCAACCGAATTCGACCGCCAGAATCAACAGCTCCCGCTTACACGATACAGTCGTAAAGTTGCAGATGAAATTCTACGTTTCGTGTGTGTTTCCGGTGGCCCATGGAGGGGGAAGGCGGAAAGTGGCCAACGGGCCTGTACACCTATATGCCGAGGCTTATACAAGCGTGAGGCATTAAATGAAACCAATTATTTAGTGTATAATTTCCAGGCTACACAACAAAAATCAAATCAATCGGAGCAATAAATTAGCCACAGGAAGTTTTTTCTCACTTCGTATACGCTGTATCGCAGCTGATCGCCGACTATGACCAGTCAGGGTCATTCACCCCGTACGAGCTTTCCGCTCGCTGTACGAGCCGATACAAAGAATGTTTATGTTTTTTCGCTGTTTAACTTATTTGAAAAAAGTATTTTCGTATACTCGTCGTAAACTTATTTTTAACAGTTTCGGTTTAACGGTAGTCACTTATAGTATAATATGTGGTTTAATTTAATGCCTCTCGCTTGTATCAAACCTGTATAAGTCATCAAGAGAGTCAGACTGCTCGTTTGCCTCGCTATATATAAAAAACAGATGAAATACGGCCAGACGGTTATAATCTTTTGAAGCTAGTTAATCTGGAGCACCCGGGACTGGAGGTTTATTAATATTTAATTTCATGAATTATAAAATGTGGAAATTGCTGTGTCGGCCATCATCAAATTTTCATTCATTACCTTAGATGGATTCAAACAATATCCTTACCTAAAGGTGATCAGGAAATTACCTCATTTCTAATTTTATTAGAAATTCTCACTGGAGTATCGATATCCGATTTTTCATTTCGTATCGATATATGGCTATGTATCGTCACTGACTGTATTGATACAAGATGTTAACTCATAGATTTGAATTAATTTGGAAAAGAATGAAATTTGAAAAAAAAAATATGAAAAAAAAATATGCCGTAATGGCGTCTGGAGAATAAGTTAAATTGAGAGAACATAAGGAGAGTCAATGTCAAAAATCGCTAAACGAATCCAGATTTATTACAAGACTTCGTTACGGTAGAATACGACTGTAGGGGCAACTGAGGCGAGCGACGAATATATATACTCAGCTACGCTAACGTAGAATTTCTACTTCGTAGCTGACGTAGTCGTGTGTACGGCGACATACGTGAGATAAATTAGTCAAAAAACAAAGTCATAATTTGTTTATGTTATAGGGGGGCAAATGAGCAGTCGGAGCCATTTTCATGACTACCGACGCCCATAACATCCACACAGAGGCTATACAGTTGCGCTGGTCTCCTTTCTCGTCCCACCTATAAGGGCGACCGGCTACTTACACACCGGACGAAACGCGACAGCACAGCTGTCACTTATCGCCGGTCTCGTGTAAGCGAGAGGACTATTTTGACTGCGAATAGATGATAAACCTTAAAATGCTATAGGTATCAGGTACGTATCACAGAAAAGTGGAGCATAGCGCGTAGCTACCATGAATTAGCGTAGCATTAGATTCTTGAGCCACACATTTCAAGAAGTTTTCTCTTCGAAAATTGACGTACGTTGGTAAAAAAAATCACTTTACGACAATACCCAATTATTTATTTGCCAACAACATGAAACTGACGGATGGAGAGGAAATACGAAACTTTTCTAATTTAAAAGCGTGAAGTTGTTTATTTAACTTAATCACTTTCGAGTGAGGTAGATTAATTGCTTTTTATCCCGCTTCAAATTCAATCTACATTACTCAATTATGAATATTGACATTCTTGAAAGATGTATTGCCACGCCGAATTGGGCCGGCACGACCGGGGAGGTACCTCTCGCCCACACGAGACCGGCGTTAAGTGACAGCTGTGCTGTTGCGTCAATAGCCATGAAAATGGCTCCGACTGCTCGTATACCATAAAAAACCGTATAAACTCGAAGATGATTGTAATAGGGATAACTAAATATATTAATTACGTATTGCAGAAAAGCTAAAGAACATTGCAACAAATGTTTTCAACATAAAAGAATATCGTATCCAAATCAGTAGAAAATTTTGGAGTCTTATCCATTGGCTATAAATCAGCTTAATTTCCTGAAAGCTGCGTTAAAAACAGGCAGTGTTTTTGTATGTTGTTGTTTGTTGGCGAGAAAGATTGATAGAATATGATGTGTTTTGGACCTTTCATAAAGTACAAAAACACATGCGATAAAATTTACGATAAAATATATCCAAGGTCAAATGAGAGCGTGTCACGGCGTCCTTGATCCACAAAGTAGATATCAAATTGGTTTTAATATTACAGTAATACTCAATAATTCGTCACACTGAGAATGTGAGAATCACAGGCTCGGAAGCAATTTAAGGGGAATTGCTTTTATTTATGACTTGTGCGTGCTGCGTCCGCTTCTGTGGGCATGTGATGCTTTTGACATTTTCCCTTTTATTGGCTTCTAAAAGAGCAACATATTCTATGAAGCCTCCAGAGCGAGAGAAGAGTTTTCAGACACTTCATATTACATGTTCTGTCAAAAGTTTTTGCCGCGGTCCGACGTAAACTAATCTATAAAACTAGAGGCAGTGTTAACCTCTTTGGTCATTATTACACAAAGGCATTTGCATTGTAAAAGAATGTAAACGTTGCAAAATTTCACTCAAGAATAAAATAACCATCTGATTCGATTCATTCTGACTACTATATTGTAAATGTGACTACAAACGTAATTTAGGATCATGTATAACGACATACATGGCAAAGTATTCTTTTATACAATTAAAACTCTCTTTCTTACATTTTTATTTTTTTATAGTAGGAGGCAAAAGAGAAATCGGAGACATTTTCATGACTACCGGCGCTCATAGACATCCACAGATGCGTAGCCCTCCTTCCTCCTCCTCCCTCCATTGGCCACCGGCAACTCACACACCGCACGAATCGCAACTGCACGGCTGTCACTTTACGCCGGTTTTGTGTAAGCGAGAGGTAGTTACCTCCCCGGTCGTGCCGGCCCAATTCGGCTACATGCATGCGTGACACTACCTCTTACTATGTGTACTTATGTGTTTTTATAAAAATACACACATTTTTTTGGTATTTAATTACGAATATTGTGAGTGTAAATATGACATAATGAGACGAAATGTTCGTGAGCCCGTAACAGTTACAATGCCCGCCATCCTGCTCGTCAGGCGTCCCGGGAAGCCACGTCAAGTGATTATGCGGCCTGTGTTCTAGGATATACGTGCAATTATGCCTTGGAAGCATCGCGAGGAAGAGGACAATTTGATATGGCCTCAAATCAGACCGATGCAATGGGGAAGGCTACCCAGCGCCGCTGAATCCGGGCCACAGTGTAACACGATTTATTATTTCGTTCACCTTTAATTTTTCAATCTTACTCGCTAATTTGGACATATTTTTGCATGTCTTCGTATGAAAACATCTCCACGTTTAGGTGGAAATTATGATACTGCTGAAGTCCATGTGGATATTCTTTTTCGCCTCTTATGCCGTCCAAGACTCTCCCAATATTTAGGAACGTTGAGTATGTAGTTGTCACTTCGGGGTCGTCATAAGTGAGAGATTATGTAAATATCCTGTTCACTATCAAGGGCTAGTGTCATTAAATAGCAACACAGAAATTGCAACCTCTTTACGCATTAAAATCATGTAACACCTACACATTTATTATTATCAGTTATATTGTAACAGAAGTAATAATACTACAAGAATAGTTGACTTAAAACGTTAGCTAGATATAAATAATATAGAATAGATTATAATATATTTATGTAAATACCTATATTTACAAAATGATCTAAGACTTTACGTAACTTATTCTTATAGACTATTACAGAACAAGAAACTTCCAATATCAAAAATAAACACACCTAAAAATATTATTATCTATAGCATTTTCGTCCTTAATGAATTTTTAACAAGACCATGTTCCAATTTAGAGCTACGTCTAATAACTCCGCTCGAAATAGCCCTCCCCTGCGAAATAAATTGTGTACCTGATGTATATTGTATATGGTTGTATTCTCAGCAACAGATTTGGCAAAGCACACCGTGTACGGTGTGTAATTACCCATTACAGTATCGAAACGCTCTCCAAGACATCTCCTTACTACTTGGGATACTTTGAACCATGCGCTAACAAATATTGGATATGATTATAATTTCACCGTTTTAATTCCGATTAAAAAGTTTATTTATAGATATGACCGAATCGGGCCAAGACCTCTGGGAGATCACGTACCATTCCTAACCATACCCCTTCAACCTCTAGAGTACGACAACAAAAACAAACCCCAAAATATGAAAATATAATTATTTCCAAACACGAAATACAAATTTTAATCAGGCGTTTAATTTGACAGTTAAACGTAACCTCCCTGTTTAACAAATTGTAAATGGACGAAGTAATTACGCTGAACTTCATTAGCACCTGCTAATTATGAAAATTAGCACGACGCCCTACAAATCCCAACGGCATTGTGCAAAAAAATTAAATGACATATTTTTTAATTCAAAACATATAGCTCACTCGTTCTCTTCAGTATCCAAAATTAAACAGAGAACATTTTTGATGGATGTTACTATAAAGGGGAAATTTTTTCAGTGTCCAAAATGATGGAGTGCAAACCTAGGATGAATTTACTATACGCTTGTATTACTTTTTAAAGCTGTAAAATTTTAATTAATTATTTGTTGACATATGTTTTTTTTATAATAGAAGGGGATAAGCGAACAGTTGAACTTTTGGTGACTACCAGTGACTACTTAGTCCTTAAGCATATAGGTATATACTCCTACTACTAGTATACAGTTTACAACCTAATAAAATATATAGGTATAATAAAATATTCATTCTAACAAGTTATGATACTTGATGCTAATACAAGATTTAGTTGTTAATTTTTCTAAGTAGGATCTTAGTTTTTTTACGTATATTACTTACCAAGAGTTTCATCTACAATTATTGGGCTAAACAATAGAGAAGGGGTTGAAGCTAAAAGTGGGAAACACTAGGTTAGAACATCCCCATACTTTTATACAGACCGCCTACTTAGCTAAATGGAAAATTTATTAGACATAAAAAATATCAATTAAATGAAAAAAATAAAATAATCATCATTTTTCTCTAAAAGGCCTACTGATAGATATTCCAAAATGAGAAAATATGTTTGTAGCAGCATTTGACAACTTTGAGGACGGGGCCAAGTATTAAATATGACCGACTGGCCCCATTCCCATCACATCTACACAACCGCCAGGAAATAGAGTACGGAGGAAAGAAGTACGTACCTGCAGTACTTCCTGTTCTGCAAGTACGTCACTTCTAATATAATGTTTAACGTTTCATAATTCAAAGGAGGATCTTGGCTATAGCCTATCTGTGCCTTGCACGCACATTTCTTAAGCTCCATTGTAGCAGTGCATCTAATTCAGGCCGGCACGACTACAGTGCTACTTCTCGCTCACATCCTATTAATATTATAAATGTGAAAGTTTGTATGTTTGTTTGTTACTCCTTCACGCAAAAACTACTGAACCGATTTTCATGAAATTTGGCACACACGTAGAGGGTAACTTGGATTAACACAGGATAGTTTTTATCCTGAAAAAATGTTCTTATGGGATGCCATGGTATGATTTTCTACTTTCAACGGGATCGAAATTTACGCGGGTAAAACCGCGGGGCGCAGCTAGTAATATATAATGAGATCACCACTCCGTCCCTCCGGCCCAATACGTCTACTCTGCACCTTGGCACTCATATCTCAATATATA
Organism: Calycopis cecrops; assembly: GCA_001625245.1. Classification (NCBI taxonomy): domain Eukaryota; kingdom Metazoa; phylum Arthropoda; class Insecta; order Lepidoptera; family Lycaenidae; genus Calycopis; species Calycopis cecrops. The sequence continues at coordinate 213,794 of LUGF01050606.1, read as the reverse complement.
CAAAATTCTCGTGTCTCAATGTTAGTTACCATAGGTACTCCTGAGACACGGCTCGACCGATCCTAATAAAATGTGCATATCGGGTAGATCTGAGAATCGTCCAACATCTATTTTTCATCTCGATATTTCCACGGGATCGAAACTTACGCGAGTGAAACCGCTGAGCGCGGCTTGTATAATCTCTAGCTCACCTGTGTGAAACGATGGATCTCTGAAAATAAATGTCCTTCGAATAATTTTCAGTATAATTAACACACTTTCCGTATAAAAGCGGCGAGCACCGCAACTCGCCCGTATAATAGGGGGTGAGTAATGAAACCTTATTCATAATGTCCTTGTAACGAAGGCTTTTAAATATACAAACTGGAGCGCGTGTGGAGGAAGAATATTAATGTTGTGGCTTAGAAAGAGAATATACTTAGATTCATTTGGCAATAAAGCATATGAATCTAAGCAAGCATAAACACTTTTGCAATTATTTTTATATAATATACTAGCTGTACCGTGCAGGCGTTGCTACGCCACCAACAGATACGACAGCGTGTGATCTTTAGCAAAGTTGTTGTGCATGAGCCCATAAATGTTTCTGAGTTAGTATGACCAATTTTCGACAGGTGGCGCCACGCGTAGCAACGCACGCAGAGTACAGCTAGTATATAATATTATAGGTATTTTACAATTTATAAATGAGTGAACTACATTCAATAATAGATTATAATTACGAATAAAATAATAGTATTTATTAACGTACAGTACTTGCATTTTTTATGGCCTACCGATAAAACCTATATAAAATAGGTTATGAAATAGGTTAATTAAAAGGTTAAAATTTGGTAATTCAATTGACAATTTTAAAATAACTACATAACTACCTATCGACATTACCGACATGTAAGTAACTTCCTATTTAGGAAATAGTTACAGCGTTATCCTATTCCACAAAGGACAATGGCGAACTCCCATACAAATTTTTATTGACTATTTTTTAGCATCAACGGATAAAAAATATTAAAAAATAAAAATTCTCTTCGTTATTTTTGTCTTAGCAACTGTGTTCATACGAGGCAAGGCTTTCCAAATATTATTTTAGTTTTAAGTTTGAAAGTGACATTAAATAAAATGTTAATTGACTTAAAAAAATTAGAAATAAGATTTTTAGACCCAAATAAACATTAAATACTTAGAAGTAACGTCGGCTAACTACGTGTACCTAGCTGGAAGGAGCAATAACAACACAAAAAAGATGAAGCGAATTTATAATATATGACCAAAAAATTGTAGCCAAAGCACAAAAAAATCTCTGATTGACAATATAGATGTGTCTCCGTTAAATTACATCCGGGGTGCATTTCGAATTTCGATGTATTCATTTTTGTTTTTTTTTTCATTAGTTTTTATGAAATGTAGGCATTGTAAAATACATAAATAATCCGTGATACAATCCGTTAAAATAGTGCACGCAGTATACGTTCGGTACAAACTGTATCATCATCAAGATCGTCACGTTTTCAAAAGCATAGTTTACTATTCTAGAAAGGAAGTACAGACAAATATTCATATACTTATTGATATATGAATGCCAACGGCATTCATCTTGTCATTATTGCAAAATATGTTGTCATGTAATGTTATGTAGCCGTTATTTTGCCCTACAATAGTGTATTTCAACTCAGCATTATATATTATATAATTATATATTGATAAGTTATAGCCATTAAATGTTACCGGGGTCTAATACCTATATAACAAAAAAGTTTTATCAAAATCCGTCCATTGGTTTTTGCGTGAAAACCGCACAAGACAGACAGAATGACGTCTTCTACAGTTTTGTTATATGTATATAGATTCAAGGCATAGTTAACTATTATAGTTACCATAAAAAAAGATAATATTTTTTCTTATTTAAGTCTGTATCGACGTCATTTCTAAACGCTTCGCCATTGTCCTTTGATTCTCTATGCCTATAAACAAACATAGGTAGGTACGCAGCAATATTGAAAGCAAATATTATTATTTTTATCGTATGAGAGGGTCGTCGCTAATTTCATGACTGCTGATGTCCATAAACATCTGCTTAGAGGCTATGAGGCTACAGATGCACTGCCCTCT
>LUGF01050606.1:201085-211652 GCA_001625245.1 Calycopis cecrops | reverse complement strand
CTTCTATGGGCCACCGGCTCCTTTTCCGATTTCTGAACTTTAGACAAATTGGACGATCGAATTGTGTGTGCCGCCATGTCGCAATTCACTCGGATAATGAGAATTCCGAACTCCCTCAATTATGTAAAGCAAACGCATTTGCATTACAATCTATGTCGCCATACAATTAAAGCAGTAAAAATATTATAGATATGTTATCTAATTACACTAACTACCGTATAGTAAGCGTATTTCTACGAGGAAGTACTTTCACACCGGCGAGTATCACTGCGATCGTCAGTTGCGCAGACTCTGCCTCGGCTAATCCAGTAGTATTGAATGAAATGCGTTACTGACAACTAATTTTATAATAAAAGATCTTGCCTCCTTTCATTCGAGATCACTTGGCGCTTCAGTTCTATTTCATAGTGAAAAAAGATAAAAAACAGATGAATATGAATAATTTTCATCATTCTTGAAGGAAATGCTTTCAAAGATCAGTGAATCAATCGAATCAAATGCTGCTTAAAACATGATAGAGAAAGGAGTGCATCCTTGAGGCCTTCCTTCCATCTGGAATTAAACAATTCTTGGTTTTGTTTAGAGGCCGATATAAAAAAAAAGAAAATAAAAGAAAGAAACCTGCTCTTGTCGCTTGATCGCTTGCACTTGATCCAAATCCTTGTGAAAGATGAATAAGAGTTAGGAGATAGAAAAAGAGAGAGAAACAGGCAGAAAGAGAGCGCCTACTAGCCGATGAATACTCAGGTAAATGACCTCTTTCAAAAACTTCAAGTCCGTAATAATCCTGACAGACGGAACTGCGTGATTGAAAGTGTGTGAAGTTCGCTTCATTACACGCGTATTTCCTGACCCTGGTCACTATTTAGAGCGGTTCCGAGATCACGAAAGTTTTTTTTTAACGACACAAACGAGCAGTCACCGCCATTTTCATTATTACGCCGGTATCGTTTAAACGAGAGGCACCTCCTCGGATGTGGCAGTCCAATTCAGCCACATGCATGCACGCAGTGTGACACTACCTCTTACTTATATGTGCCAATGAATATACCTATAAGACACTACTGATTTGAGATGTATAAATTTAAATTAATCTCACAAACAGGAACATTACTAATATAAATTTCTTTATAAAATCCCTGTAATTAGATTAAAGCTCTTGGCCTATAAAATATGATAAAAAGCGTGGTATTGATCATAAAACGCATGCAGGTCGTGCATGGCCTATTTCCTGGCGAGGACCCTCAGCCGCACTCCAGGTTGGCGCCGCGGCGAGAGGAGACGCGGGCTCATTAGCAGGGTGTTACGCCCTCGCTTTTTATCAATCTCATTTACCTCGTTAGCTCTTTGTTGGCAATTTACCTGAACACGATTGACAAAGGTTTTGGAATTTAAACTACATAATACAGATGAATTGAATTTTTGGTTTTTCTTAGTTGAATATTTATATTACAGTGCAAAATAATTTAAGAAAAGTATAGGTGGATGTACCTACATAAAATATAAGAAGTTATATATAAAATCAAACTAATTAATTATTAAATTATTATTTGTACTTGTGTCGTGTAATTGTGTCAGGGACTAGGGAGTTTATATGACAAGAAGATATTAAGATTCTACGAAATTGTAGTTAAAACGTAGCTATACTTATTGCATATGAGTTAAAATTGGAATAAGCAGATCAATTCATGTTTTAACAGAATATATTTACTAAAACGTGATATGAAATGAAAAGTCATTTCACTATCTTACTTCTACGGTCAAATTAAAAACATCTTTGTACAAGTATTAAATACACACTTCGAAATTATATAAAAAAGCGTACTTCCAACCCAACATTAATTCACCTTTGTTTACTAATAATATTTATAAATTATATATTATATAGCATTTATATGTATATTCCCTTAATCTATAACCAAAAGGGAAACAAGCGTAAACTCTCCAATCAATCACCTATTCTCCTGCCCACCTCGACGTACGGAGCGGAACGCCGCAGATGTGGGGGAGATTACTCCCGGCTCTCCCCCTCAACATGCAATTGAATTGATTGACTTGTTATTGACATCTGAAACGTCGGATCCCTTGACATTTTATGTCCAAACAAATCCAATCAGCCGATGTGCAGATTTGAGAGTTATTTGTTTAATAGTTGCCAAACGAGCATTTAGGTCACCTGATACTAAGTTGATGTTCAAACACAACAACACAATCTCCGTCTCGGCTCATTAGAAAGAAGTGCTAGTTATGATAGCCATCACTTCACAACGGTGCAAAGTGAGTAAGAGGCACGTTAGCTTATCGATCGTGCTAGCTCGATACGGCAATAATGCAGCAATGGTACAACTACCTAACTACTGTGACCTTATTTAGTGACTCCATAGAGTTTAAATTTAAATTGAACTCTAGGCGGGGTCTTGATTAAATTCCGGGTTTAACCTTGTCATACTCGTATTATACCACACATGTTACATATTATTATTTCTTTTTCAGGCTCAAAAATAAATGAGAATTCGCAAAATCATGTAAGTAACATAGATCAAATATTTGTTTTCACCCACATTTATGTCATCATTTTTAATGAATAAAACAATATGCAATGTGACGCAATAAATATGTATAAAGGTTACTTGAATTACCGTAAAAGTTTTGTAATAAGTAAAATTTCTTAAGAGTTACGGACATATAGTACAAATGAAATTAGGTTAGTGTGATAATTTAATCCATGTTTAATAGAAAAATAGTAGTAGGTGGGTATTATTAAAAAATGTGTCACATCCTACGCGACTGGAGTTTACTCCTTATGTAAAATGGACATGATTCGGAAGTGAAAGATGCGCAAGCGACGTGAGCGACGTAAGCGTGTTTCGTTACACTCGTCGCGAACGCAAAACTTCACGGGAATTCCCTTTTTTTTCTGGCCGCACACCTAAATTCCAAAAAGTAAAAGTAAACTCCAAAACCGGAAATGTCTGAAATAATTATGATATAATAATACCTTTATATATATAATTTTAGGTACTCATAGTTAATAAAAAAAGAAACGATCCAAGCAAAAAAATGAGTTATGCATACAAAAACTACAACTAATTTATCGAAAAAAAAATATATTTTTTTTCGTTCAATTCTTTCAGACAAATCGTTTTATCTTTTATCAAAAATATCCCAAATTCCTTTCATAAACGCAGTTGTTGCTAGCTAGTAAACAATATTGTCCGACATTATTGAATTCGTAATATCAAATTTACACACGAAAATAAAGACAAATAATTGCAGAGTACAAGCTATTGAATAGGCGCCTTTACAGCGAGATAAACGTAGGGATGCTGCGCGCTACAGCCTCCGTTACGGGTGTAGTACATCCTGAACAAAGCGCGTCCTACCTTTCCTGCCTCCGTGAAAAAAAAATAACAAAAAAAAACAAATCACTGTCTTTTCTTATACGTTAATATCACAGAATTATATTATAAATGGCGTTTTTACTCAGTAACGGGAGAGCGGGTTAGTGTCAACGTGTGGAGTCGACGGCGCGGTTCGCGAGCTACTGGCAGCCTCCGAGGTGGCGCGGGGCTGCGCGGACCTCTGAGGTCCGTAGCTCGTAGCCCGACCGCCGCCCCGGCCGGAAAGCTTAGCCCTGTATCCCGAAAACTCGGGATGGAGCCGTGATTATTAAAGTTCATTACACTTGCATGTACATCGTGTGCTCTGGCTTGTTACATGCTAAGTTTTGTATTACGTTATACGTGATTTTGCATACGATGAAATATTTATTCAGAACAACACGATCAATTAAAAAATCCATATATAGATGAAGATAAAAGCTTATTGAGAAACGTTTTTTTAATTATGTGCTCTCTTACATAATATTGGCCTAAAGATATAGCTGATCCGCATAGGAGACTAAGAGAGTTCTTAAGAAGTAGCAAATGGATATAAATAGGTATAACATTATATCATCACATACCATGAGATACATGTAAATTTCTACTAAAATTTATCTCTCTTACAGGTACGCTATAATGCGGATGTCTATCGTTAGGCACGAGATGTTTCGAGAGACCTGACACCCCATGGCTTTTATTTAAATATTAGATAACCATCAACATCAGCAATATCATGAGCGTTTGACGTTTCTTAATTGTAATAAAATAATAAAATAACCAATTTCCTGATATTATATTCCTTTATTTATACTGAAAGTTCTTGCCAAATTTCACGATTCTAGTTCAATTGGTAGTATGCTATAGGTCTTACCGTCCCCGGTTCCCCCCGAAAATACTGCCACCTTATCGTGGTGGGGGCTTGCGTGCTTCTGTGATCCCAAGGTATAACCGGACAGGGATTCCCACACCGGACAGGCTCGGGGTAGGGGTAGGCTAAGAGCAGCTCGACTTGGGTTCTCTGAATCAGAAGAGGGCGGCGTGGACTGGAACGAGTTGCGGGTCCGATTTGGACATTAATGCCGCGCTCCTTTGGAGTACTGGGGCCAGCATCATTCCACGTCGTGGTAGGGACTGTTCAGAGGTAGCCGGACAGTCGCCAAGGAGGAGAAGTCTGGTCTCTTTGCCGATGAGAGCCTATCGCTGGAGGGATCCTATTGCTTGTAGATCCGGGACCCTCCAATTATACCTTCTGAATCAGGGGCTTAGACTGTTGGGGCAATCTAATTACCGAGTCCGACACTGTACCCGATTGTGCCACTCGGGCTCCTGTGTACCGTACGTAAAGGAAGTCCCATTCGTTACCAACAAAAGGTCTTAGCTGTTTGTGAGTTTTATGTTCAGACTCTAGTCGAGGAATGTGTGCGTGAGTAGTCCTATATACCTATCTTCAAAGGCTCAAAAAGCAATTAAGCAATCACAGGGCTTCTAGACAGCTCCAACGGTAAGTTGGACAGTTGAGTATTTGAGGTCTTCAAATTAGTTTACCTTATAATAGAAGGATTAGCATTAGATCTCAACTAGGTATACATATTCTGTGTAAATGAGAGGTAGAACTGTAATCGTATTACTCTCCTGGACGACTGAGGAAGTACCTGTCACCTAAATGACGCTGCCGCATACGGATATTAAAGCAATGTTTTCGATGGCTCATTGGAAGGGAGAAGGTAAGATAAGAGACTCCATATCAATTACTAGGATATCTCAATTTATTTTTAGTTATCTAAATGCTTCGACTGCCCACATTCGTTTTCCCTCCTAAACTATATAAAAAAATTCAAAGTCCGCTATTGCACGACGATCGGCCTTATTGATACATCCTGCAACTTCGTCTAGACTAGTAGACATTACACCACTGCATACAATTTACAAAACGTTAAACTCATAGTAAACTACTCATAAGATACTCATATTTTTTAGATTCAGGCACTGAAAACTGACTCCAAACCTATTTAATAATGAAAACCTATTTACCTTTTTTTAATAGCATAGGAGGCAAACGAGCAGTTAGGTCACCTGATGTAGAGTGATCACCAACGCCCACAGGCATCCGTAACACCAGAGGTCTAGCAGATGCTATAATATCAGGATTCATAATATTATATTTAAATAGTATATTCATCATGTATATTCATCATTCATAGTATATTCATCAGGACATATTAAACCACATCTGCTTAGAGGTTCATCTACGCGAGCGACTTCGCTCACTTAGAAACCTAAGTTGAGCCTGTCTGAATGGAAGCAAAGGCTTTTAAATTACCACCTCTCGGTCCAGCGATGTAGAGAAGCCAAGTCGTACATTAATGTAGGCATAGTATTAAATACAAGCTTTAGCGTCGATTTGAAGACAAATTTAAAATGTTTGCTAGTGTTTAGCAATTAATTGAATTGTTTATTATCAACGACACTTAAACAGCGTCTATCTCTATCATCAGATCTTCGTTTCCATAATCGGTTTTTTTTTTATAATGGCTTGCGTTTGGCCACTGTCTCACCTGGTGGAAAGTGTAGACTTGGCCGATCAAATCCAACAAATTCTTACAGTTTCTCTACTTATGAATTACTTAAGAATAATATAAAAAAAAGGTCCATGATGTAAAAATTGATTTTTCTCAGTTCAGTTGTTTTTTATGTAAGCTTGGTTTTTTAAGTTTTTTTTATGATATAGAGGGCAAACGAGTAGGTGGTTTCAGTTTTACCTTACCTAAGCTTTTTTAGCTACGTCCTATGACACTCTTAGTGTATCAATTCTTCAAAGCGGTGAAGTTGTTTTTACAATGTGATTGAGCAACTGTTAATGAAGTGGGAGTTGCTTAAAACGCTAATTTATCTCTTCAAGTGATATTCAAACCTAACTTATCTTGCCAATTTGTTTACTCTAACAGTTTATACAATTAATTACAAATGTGAATTAATAATAATTAAAACAAAATATAAAAAAATACCGACTCCTTTTAAAAATAAAAGTTGAACGAAATTGTTTACTCTCATAAAACGAAAGCACCTAACAGATTTATTAGGGGCGCTGAAAGAGTCTGGGAAAATGTATTTGTAGAAAGAGGTCGGGGTTTATTAGGGCTTATTTGACCCCTATTTCTTTTAGAATGGGCAGGTGTTACCATAATGTATGATCATTACGTATAACAAAGATTTTTATAGTCATTTCACTATTCAAATTGTGGAGTTGTTTGTGCTCCAATTCACGCGATGACTTCTTAAACTTATAGGGCTTCAAGATATAAAATTAGTCTAGATAGGTTATTTTTTTTTTCTTGTCATAGGGTAAATCTACTCATTTACGTATGGTACCTAGGAGCCCAGCTGGCCCCTAGAACCATATCGGACTCGACTAAACCCCTGCTTTATGCGTTGTAATTGGAGGGTGTCAGATCCGCAGGCAACAGGATCCCTCCAGTGTCAGCTGCGGAAAGGTCAGATTTCTCCTCCTTGGGGACTGTCAGGCTGCCTCTGAGCAGTACCTACTACGACGTGGACCCTGCAATGGGGTCAGGTTCCCATCCTTACCCCTGCCCCAAGTAGGTACTTCAAAGGAACACGCCACCGATGCTTCTGAATCGGACCCACCAGTCGTCCCAATCCACATCGTCGTTTGCTGATACAGAGGGTCGAGTGAAGGACACAGCTGAGCTGCTCTTAGTCTAGCTTCTCCCCCCAAGCCTATCCGGTAGTAAAGGACACAGCTGAGCTGCTCTTAGTCTAGCTTCTCCCCTTAAGACTATCCGATATGGGTAACTCTGTCCGGCATAGCCTTGGGAATCACAGAGTCACGCAAGACTCCCCCCTCACGGCAAGGCAGCAGCATCTTCGGAGGGGATAGATAGGTTACCAAACGTTATATGTTAACATTTTGTGAGTATTATTATATTATTCTTGTATGCGTAAGTAGGTAATTATAGTAGCTAAGATACATTTTATATAGGTAGATACTCGGTATTCAGTTCGTTATAGCCAACTGCATTGGACATATTATATTTATATTTGACTTATTCCCCTAGTCCTATATCACGGCAGTCCTATACGACTGAAGAGAAAACTGCCGTAGGGTCGACTCTGGCGCGGTATAGCGCCAACTTTCCGACTCCAGACTGTAATTCCTGGACCCCGATAACCGTTTTTAGTCCGCATGAAACGGGGAAAACTACGATGGAACATGCTAACAGCTTACCAGACTGCAACTCAGTTATAGAATAAAATATATAAAAATAGGTAGGAAATATTGAACTGGCCTTTTATGGCCACTTTTATTACAGCGACGCCGACACCCAATAGTAATATTATAATGGTATTGTTTAAAGGCTTCGGTAGACAGTGCTAAAAGAAAACTGCAAGTATATGCACTTTGTGTACTTGCACTTGCACTTTGTATCTTCTGGAAAAAATAATTTGAAATTTAAATATTTTTTTTTAATTCCTAGTTAAACGTTACATTAATTTTTTTCTAATATCAACAGTAATCATTTGCCACGTCATCATCTATATAGATGATTGCTCCGCTTGTTGGTCTACAAGTTTCCACGCCGTTGAAGCGGTTTACAAATATAGAAAGACAACGGACTAAAAAATTTTAAAAATATGCTATCAAATATTTTGTTACTTTAAACATTAATGTTGACTTAAACCGTTTATATTTAGAAAATGACATTCCACAGCCGGTTGGTTGGTTTTTTTGTTACCTGTCTACTACAATATAAAATAATATCTCGACGATTCAGATAGGTACCATTAAAGTTTTTAAATAAGCTTTTCGGGGACTACATAGGGGTACAAACGAGATCTCTTTAAAATCCGCCGACTGTGCCAAACGCGGCACAACTCGACTGCATAGCGACCACTTTAAGCCGCTACAATGTTACGAGTGCAAAAATGGCACTACCTCATACGAAAGGTAGCTCAAGTTACTCGAAGGTAAAGGCGTAACTTCATCAAGCTATCTCTGTCGATAGGTCAAAGCGAGTCGAGTTGCTGAAATATCATCAATAGTAAAACAAGAAAGAAGACAAAAGAGAAAAAAAACAAGAAGTAAAACTTCTATACGTGCGCTTGACATGGGGAGTAAGCTGGCGAAAACGTTACAAAAATCACACATCGAGCGAGGCCAATGAAAGTTGTCATTCAAATTCAAATTCGATTTAAGTGCAACTTTTTTGTATTTAAAAAAATAAATATCATATGACATGTTATGTCGTTGTAACCACGGTAATGAAAATCGATAAAAAGTTTTACTTCAGTTGTGTGGTCTAAAGCACACACTTTTTTAAATTTTTTTATACCAATCTGTATATAGTAATAATATTATAAAAAGGTTGTTTGTTTATTTTTTTGAATTGAATAGGCTCTAAAGGTACAAGACCGATGTTAACCTTTCACTAATAAAAGGCTACATTATCAGAGTAGCAGCCTATATTCCATTATGATTGAACAATTTTTTGATGATCGTTGGGGTCGACTGGTTCAAGAGTGGAGACCGCGTACCGGCAAACGTAATGTAGGACGCCCTGTGACTGGATGAATGGATGGTGACTGGAGATGGAGTGACGACATACGCAAAGCTGTGGGCAGGAAGTGGGAAAGGTTAGCCGAAGATCGAGGCCAGTGGCTTGATGTGTCCAACAGTGAACTGCAATAGGCTAATGATGATGATGAACAATTTTTATTTTTGACGTCTAGTGAAGTGGGCAGGGGTCGGCTAATAACTAATAAGATGAATCAATAAGGAAATCACAGAATTTTAAAAGTATTATTTTTAAACATTATTTTATTTTATATAAAATAGTAATTCTCGCACATACATTGGAACCTGACTAGCCAAGTTTTTCAAAAACTAATGATTAGTCAAATTGCGGTCTATGTAACATTATACTTAAAACATTTTATTAAATTATTTATTATTTTTTCTGTTTCCCTTTTTGATGTCTGTTTGGCGCCTTTCCTTTTTTCTGGTCGAACTTTTTGTTGCCAGGATTGCTAATTTGTCCAATTTGTTTCTTCTTATTCTTGTTTTTTAACTTCTTGGATAACGCAACTTCTGCTTTTTCTGTTATTTTCCCTTGCTCTTTTAGAGGACTAAGACTTTGAGATACAATTTTCCCTTTATTTTTCTTATTTTTCCCTTGTTTACCGCTTTGCGTTTCGTTCTTTGCTATATTTGCATTTATTTTATTTTCTACAGATGTATTCTGTTTTACGTTTTGTATTGTGGTTTCATTAGTCTGTTTCTGTCCCGAGTCAATACTTTTCTTTTCAATGTCACTTTGTTTCTGATGTTTCTTTTTCTTATTCTTATTTTTCTTTCCTCCTTGATTAGCCTTACTATCGTTTGGTGTATTGTCACTTGATTTCTCACTAACATTTTCATTACTTTCATTATTTTTGCCCTTTTTCTTGTTCTTCTTATTTTTCTTTTTCTTTCCTCCTTCATTTGCAGGTCCATTTTGTTTTACTGCTTGCGAACTGTAAACATAAAATATAAATCAAACATAGATTTATTTACATTTAAACACCAAAAACAATTCCCATATTATTTGATACTAGAAACTTCGTTTACGTGAATCCGTTTTTTAACAGCAGTCGGTTAAAAAGTAGTCTAGTCTTTCTCGCTAAATGGACTAATACTGAAAGAATTTTTCAACCAGTAGTTCCAGATATTAGCGCGTTCAAAGAAACCAATTCTTTGGCTTTATATTATTGGTATAGAAGTATAGATAATGTCTTTGGGTAACCTGACATGACATACATAAACTGACAAACGATTTTATCGATTTATTGCCTTCCTTCCTTCATCACAATTGGCCAACCGAACTATCACAATGAAAAGAGAATTGATAGGATAGCCATAATTTCACGCCAGAAGCATATGAACAACATAATATATCATCCTAGTGGCGCGTGCGTGCTGCTGCACTAGCGTGAACAATTTACATTGAGGCAATAGGTCTAGCTCTGCCAAAATTAACAACTGTTAGGTACTAAGATTAGTATATATATATATACTAGCTTCCGCCCGCGGCTTCGCCCGCATGGATTTCGGACTTCAAAAATGAAGTGTTTTTACAAATAAACCTTCCTCTTGAAACACCCTATCTACTAAAAATTCCATCAAAATC
>LUGF01050606.1:187984-200888 GCA_001625245.1 Calycopis cecrops | reverse complement strand
AATGTAAATCCGGCTTTAGTATATATATAGAACTGGCAATGTCTCGCGGTTTCACCTACTTACTTCTCACTTGTTGGTTGTAGAGTGATGTATGTCACCGTAAGATCGTAAAAACCGTTATTAAAAATAACTCGGAAGACTGTCGGAAAATTGTGAACGGTACAAATCATTCACAATTTAATCAAATTTTTTGTTACTTTATAATCTGTCTTGAGCAAAACCGTGAAATTATGAAAGAAGCTGATTGGTCTAATCTCGTGTGGCGCGCATTTCCGCCGCCTTTGGCTATCAATTGTCATTAATTAGGCCGGTTATAAGTTAGGCTGTGTTAAACTTTTGGTATTTTTTTTAATTGTTATCATGGAAATTGAACCTATTGTTGAACAAAAACAATTTACTATGGATCTGCAAAATGGACACGTGAAAGGGATAAACAGAGTTCACAACTTAACGGTTTGCTCAGGACAGATTATAAACTTATGAAAAATAATGCGTTAAATTGTGAATGGTTTGGACAGTTGATAATTTTCCGACAGTTTACAATCTCCCGAGTTATTTTGTAAACTAATGGTTTTTACAATCTTATGGTGACATATATAACCCATACCGTTTTTCGATAAATGGGCTATCTTATACTGAAGAATATTTTAAATCGAACAACCACAATCAACAACTTTAAGTTATAGCATAGTATAGACTTTTATTGTTTGATTTACAGGAGTTTTCTTAATAATGAGTATTTATATACTAAATACAAACTATTGTTTTGACTTTAAAATCTTAAATTTTAATACCTCTTAGCTAGGTCTGATTTGGATTTCTTAGCTTGGGGTTCAGCATCTATGGAGTCAGCAGACCTTTTCGTGGGTTTGCCTTGCTCAGCTTCATCATTTGAGGACACATCACCGTTTTGTTTCACTTCATTATTTTCTTCTTCTTTATCATCTTCATCGACAAACGGTTGAGGCTGTAAAATAATATATAAATCAAATCATTGCTAGCTAGTTGAATTAGTACTTAATCAATTAAGTTAATCAGAAAAATACAATTTACAAACCAATAAAGGATTTTGTTAGCAATTTAAGTCTTATGTCTTATAGGGTCTAATAAGAAAACAAACATACACATTCTATACTAAGCTTAGGCGTAATAATAAAGCTTTACTTCATTCATTCATTATTTATCAGTGACATTTTTCAGAATAAAATAAAAAATTGTTTTATAAAATTAATACTTACAATGACATTTGAGAACTTCTTCAATTTAGCAACAAAGAAACCATCCATATTATGAGTGTGAGGGTAGAACCTTCTAGTTAACTTCAGTGATGGATGGAATCTGTGATGCCTGTATTTTACAAATCCTTCTGTTCCAAAATCAAGACCAGTTGGAACTAATTTCACATTCCTTCTTTTCAAAGCATAATTAACTACCCATTCGTTTTCTTCTGGCAGGATTGAGCATGTTGAATACACAATGTACCCACCTGTACTGGATTTAGCGTTACAACAGTCTATTGCTGCTAGAAGTAACTGTCTTTGTAGATTAAAACATCTTTGAATATCTTTAGGTTCTTTTGTTGTCTTTACACTCGGATCTTTAGCGATAACACCAGTGCCAGTACATGGAGCATCTAATAAAACTCTGTCAAATCCTTTGATGACATCAGGGAATTGGCGGCCATCATAATTACATACAATGGCATTGACTATACCTAATCTATGAAAATTGCCAACTACTGCCTTAGTTCTATCTTTATTTGCATCATTTGCAAACAATGCGCCGGTATTTTTCATGATAGCTGCAATATGTGATGCTTTACCACCAGGTGCGGCACACATATCTAATATTCTTTCGTTCTCCTGGGGGGCTAAAGCCATTACAGGCAGAAAACTTGATGCACCTTGTAGTATATAGTGACCAGCTAAATATTCAGGTGTTGCACCAATTGGCACTGTTGAACTATATATTACCAATCCTACTTTACTCCATTTACCTACAGGGTCTAAATTTACACCTCTATTTATAAGAGCTTGAGCCAAATCTCGTCTTCTAGTCTTTAAACTGTTAGTACGAATGGTCAATGGACGTGATATTTCACTGGCTTCTAGAAACTCAACTAATTCTTGTACTGGAAATATCTGCATTAGAATTTCCATTAGAAACTCATTATAACTGTAGTATACACATAAGTCTTTTAGAAGGAGGTCAGTGTATTCACAGCGTGATCTACCCTCTTCCTTTAATCTGCTAAAATCACCTAGAACCGATACAATATCCTTTATACGTTGAAGTACATCTTGTAAACTTGTGGGATTTTGTAGTTCCTCTTCAGATGGAAATGCAAAAACATCTTGTTTTGCAATATTTAGCTGCATTTCTTCATCAGCTAACTTTTTATCTATTTTTTGTTTTCTCTTAAGTTTGATGTTTGCCTTCTCAATAGGCAGCATATCATCATCACCATCATCTTCAGCCTCACTACCTTCACTTGAATCCGATTCATAAGCAGTTTTACTGATATTCCCAGATTCGTCATCATCTTCGGATGCCTCATCATCATTGTTATCATCATTTTCATCATCAGTATCTTTAAATAAATCATCAAGTGTGCCAACCTAGAATAACAAGTTAAAAAGTAATTCAATTTTTTTATTAATATATGATATAACATCCTAATTAAAATTTGGCAATTAATAAACAATTTCTGGGTATGTTAAGAGATGTCTATAAAACACACCAAAGTTATTTTTAAATTTACATACCTTATATTTTTCACTCTTAGGTTCTACAGCTTGCTCATCTTCCTCAGAATCTTCTGCATTCTGTTCTGAATCTTCTTCAGCCTTGTCACTTTCTTGACTATCTGATTCATTATCAATATCTTCTTTTTCTTCTTTACCCTTTTTTTTAATTTTCAGCCATTCCCTATTATTATCTTTAAAACCTGAGAATAAGAGAAAATTTAGTTATTATACAACACATTTACAAGAATTTGCTGTACATAACTTTGAGACATATGAAATGATGACATATTTTATCCTTTATACCCATTCATTATTTACATCCTTTTCTGGCATTATCATTGACACCATCCAATGCCATTTTGATTTGAAAATTATGTTACAAAACAAAAAATGCAATGGTGTTGTATTTTTTTTTTATGGTATAGGGGGCAAACGAGCAGGTGGTTAGTGACTACCGCCGCCCATAGACATCCGCAAAACTAGGTGGCCGGCAACGCGTCTGCAACACCATTGCATTTTTTGCCTTACTGCATATGATATATTGCATGATGAACCTCTATACCAATGGGTATAAAATATTTTATTTAATACCAGTAAGCAGTAATCAATCATTCAATTTTTGCACACGGTATTGCTGCATAGCAAAAAATTTGGATAGCATGATCTCAGATCTGGGAGGTACCTCCTACTATGATACCAGTTACTGCTGTTTTGTACCATATGAGTTCCCAGTGGTCCATTAAGAGGTATAATCTCTAAATGGACGTCTGGGTACAATAATCTCTGGGATTACTGATAGAATTTGGTACTGCTCATTTACCCCTATCAGGGGCATACTACCTATGCAGTGGTACAGTCTGCCTTATCAATGATATCAGACGCCTGGTCTAGAGGGATCTCATCAACATCATCATCAATTACATCATAACATCACTAGAAAATTCGTATAATAATTATCACTTCATATACATACTTCATTCACAATATGATTTAGGATACTTGGCAAATGCCCATACCCAAATCAATAAACCGACAAAGAGTCGAGACAAAATAATTCGAAGTAATAATAATATAATATTTATGGACTTTATTACACTATGTTAGCCCAGCCCCATGTTAAGTATCGTAAGGACTTGTGTTACAGGTGTTGTCTGGAAATATATTTAATACATTTTATAAATTTAACAAATGTTATATATTTAAAATTTTAAGATTAAGAATAAATTATACAATTATCTATATTGTTTCTTACCCTCAGTACTTTCATCTGAAGAAATATCTTCAGACTCTTCTTTTACAATTTCTTCAGTTTGTTTGGCAACATTCTTTTTGGCTTCTTTCAAAGCTTTCTTTTTCTCTATAAGTTCCTTCTTCTTTTTAGACCTTCTAGCTAATCTTTGTTTTTGTCTGTGGCTTAACTTCTTTTCTTCTTTATCATTTTCAACTGTAACATACAAATAAAATTAATCAGTTGGGTAAAACAGCAAAATGTTACTTATTACCTAGAATATAATTTACTAATTGCGCCCAGCAGTTTCGATCTTGTGGAAATATCTAGATAATATGTAGACTATATGTTGACTCGACCTACTAATATTATTCATGAATAATTTGAAGTAAATCCATGCGGTACTTTTTGAGTTTAGCCCGGACATACACCAGACAAAAATATATTGACATATTTTCCGATCGTAGATCATATTCTTTTGAAAAACTATTTGTTGACTTTCCTATGACTGCTTGATATGTTGATGTAGATGTTGGTTCCCATATTTAAAAAAAATATTTGCCATTTACTAAAAAAATAAAAATAATATACAAATATACAGTATAGTTAACTCGCCTGGAGATTCAGCATTAGTTTTCTATTGTATTTCAAATTTAGAAAAGAAAACACAGACGTCTTATGAAGCCTAACAACACATGTCAACATACTACTTCCCCTTACGAGCATAATGGATGTATGTGATTGATTAATACTGTACTTTTAACATATTTGATGCTTTAATTAACACTTTTCATCTACTTGACTCTTTTCCTTTGAGCAAAAATAAGGACTATGACCCTGCATGTGCGTTTACAAATAATGTGAGTTATCCCGACATCATGTACATAGATATTGAAAGGGTGCAAAGAGATCAAGTTCTTACCCTTGATCCATAGCTGTTATTCAATATATTTGTAGTATTGTGTATATGATTGTTTTCTATGCTTTTACTTCACAGATACAGATGCACAGATATCATGTAAATTAAGTGATTACTTTGGTCAATGATCAAGTTATTAATTTGCCTAAAAGTTAATAAAATGTTTGAATTCTTCACTTACTGAGGCCTTTTTTAAAAACAGGATCCTGCTGTTTACGGGCTTTCCTACCGGGTCCTTTCTTAACTTTCTTAGTCTCATCAAATTTAGCTTTCCGTCCCATTATACACAAATTACACTTTGATTACAACTTTAAATATTATCAGATTTGTAAAATGTGCTACAAATAACCATCAAAGCTGAAAGCGATATAGTGTTTTAAAAAAACACGTGCAGAACTTAGGTTCGGTTCATTTGACATTTGGCAAACACGAATTTTTGACATATTGTTGATAGTTACCGTTGACAGTGACGTGTATTACTTTTCTAAATTACGTTTCTGGTTTGCCAGAGTCTTCTGGCAAAATACAGACAAACACTGCAAAAATAAGACAATTTTTTTAGTAAAAGAGTCATGGTACTAAGTGGTTACCGACATAGCTGTCAATCAATAAAATGAAGTGGCAATACTTTGCTCGGAAAACCAATAACCGCTAGGTAAGAAAGGTTCTAGAGTGGCAGACTCGCACCGAAAAAGGGAGTGTTGGACGGCATCCAACCAAATAACGACATGGTTTACGTGACAAGAAACGCTGGAGACATTGCATCATGCAAGTGGCTATTAAGTCAACCTATAGGGAATAAGCTTCTAGACTACCACGTTACCTAGTGACTGAAATGTGAACTGAATGCTAGCAAATTTTCGTTTGTACGTATATGACATAATATGTTAATGTCATTGTCTTTCGCTTAATATTTTGCTATAGCACTTGATTCCTAAATTGATCACTAGAGCGACGAAAGTACTGCCTCTATGTTTGCACGCATGTGCAACATATTTTGATATAGTGATGCACGATCCTCCATGAGTCCATGACGGAAGCCTATGTCCAGCAGTAGACATCCTCTGGCTGATGATGATAGAACAGTGTGAATCACAAGTACAGAGGTTCCACGCTCCAGGTGAGCTCACCTCTCATGTCGATGAAGCTGCACTGACCTTCAGTCCTTAGCGTAATTTCTATCTAAAAAAAAAAAAAAAAATGTGAATCATACTGTAAAAACTTTTGCGATTTATAATACTAATTTATTTATAAAATATTATGTTAACTGATAGACAATAAGTTTATTTAACTAATAAACAAATAAAATAATATTTTTGCCTAATATAATAATATATTTATCTAATAGGATTTGGTATCTGAAGAAAAGTATCGAGTTTTTTTTTTTTTTTTTTTTTTTTTTATGATATAGGGGGGCAAACGAGCAGTCGGAGCCATTTTCGTGACTACCGACGCCCATAGACATCCGCATAGACTATAGAGGCTATACAGATGCGCTGCCCTCCTTTCTCCTCCCACCTCCATGGGCCACCGGCAACTTACACACCGCACGAAACGCGACAGCACAGCTGTCACTTCACGCCGGTCTCGTGTAAGCGAGAGGTACCTCCCCGGTCGTGCCGGCCCAACTCGGCTGCATGCAAGCATGCCGTGTGGCACTACCTCTTACGAAAAGTCATGTTTACTTGAATCGGAACGTTTTCAATAATTTTATAACTCTTGAGCGTAGACACTAGACAGAGAACATAGATTATTAAGTTATACAGTGTAACAGAGAAAATAAGTTTTCCTTCCCTCCTCCTCTGTCTACGCTCTCGAAAAAAAAATTTGAATGATTTTGACGTTTAAAATTTGTGACGTTCGAGTTAAAATGTAGACGTCGCGGTTCGCGGGTTGTTTTATTTTCTGCAAAGTTTAGGAAGTGCGGAATTTGTGCGATTACAGAGATAATTTCAAATAATGAAATCACTTTCTCTCTTCTTCTCTTAAAATGAAAAATGCGGTAAAATGAGCTTTAAACATAACATAAAATATTTTACAAAACCGTACTAAATTATATTTATTAATAATGCTAAAGAATTGTACATTAGGAAGTAGACTTCTATACCATACGCACAAGATTTTAAGGTAGATATATTAAGTTGACTTTCAAGGCTAAATGTTGATTTTATGAAGTTTGAAATGATAACTTATAAGGTCTTATGCGTAGTTTTCAGGGTCATTACATAAATAGACATGTAAAGGGCGATAATTCTCATTGCCATTGTCAAAGGCTACTACAAACTCGATCATTTTTAACTTTCCCGCAGTCAAATCGTATGAAGGAGCATTGTGGACGCCAAATAGTTGGGTAAGACAAATCATAATTTGACATAGTTATTTCATTCATATTACTATAATCTTTCAAGGCCATGAAATATATTTCTTAATTATTAAATTAATATGCAATAGCTATGTACTGATCTGCCACTCTCATCCATTTCAGTTGGGCAACTGTATGAACATCACTTCTTTTTTACTTGCTTAATTTTTGACAATACTTTGTACATGACAAGCCATACATTCACATTATCCTAGGTTTAAGCCAGGCAGGTATAAGTGTAAAAGGCAGTGCCTGGTACTACTAGTGTTGCTCACATAATACTGTCACATCGCATTTGGTTTGTGAAGTGGACCCCATACTCCCCTGGTACTGAAGGTGACTGGGCAATGGTAGTCAAGACAATGGATTTAGGAAAATGCTTACTTCCTTTATGGGGTGGTAAAATCATGGTTCGAAAATATGCAAAATTTTTAAAAATAAAAATGCATAAATATCTGATATTTTGATATTTATTATAAATATCAAAATATCGGATATTTAAGATGTTTTCTTCTGATTTGATATTCGAACAAAACACTGCGTGGGTTTATATTAATTTTGAAAGGTCATTAACATAATTACTTACTCAGTGAACATGTCTAATATAATCTGTTGCAAAATATAAACCACATTGTTTATTTCAGGTACACAATGGATCAAATGTATGATGTAGTTTCAGATGTAGAAAATTATTACAAGTTTGTTCCTTGGTGTAAACAATCACAAGTCTTGCAAAAAGCCCCAGATAACTTAAAGGCAAAATTAATAGTGGGCTTTCCACCAATAAATGAAAGTTACATTTCACATGTTACCCTTGTTAAACCTTTACTAGTCAAAGCAGAATGTAGAGATGGAAAATTGTTCCATCACCTTTTGACACTCTGGAGATTTAGTCCCGGATTGAAAAAAGAGCCAAAATCTTGTGTTGTAGACTTTCAAATAACATTTGAATTTCGTTCAGCTTTTCATTCCCAGATATCAAATTTATTTTTCAATCAAGTTGCTAGACAAATGGAAGGTGCTTTCATAAGAGAAGTCAGCCGGAGAAATGGCCCAGCATCCATGTTACCTATAAATTTATTTAAAGATGGACAAGCATTAAAAAGTTGACTATAATAAGAAAAATATTATTTATTGAGATGTTAAATTAATTTATAATGTAGGTAATATAAAAGAAGCAGGGCTTCTACAACTTATATATTTCAATAATGTAGTTTTTTTATCACATGTCCCATTGTGTATGTACCCCACATGTATGACCAATAATTGTCATATATGTTATTTGTTTTATTAATAGAATCGTCATCATCATGAGCCCAGAGGACATCCACTGCTGGACATAGGCCTCCCCCGTAGAGTGCAAATGGTCACGGTCATCATCAATAATAGAATGGATGAGGAAAATATATGAGTAAATATACACCAAATGTATAAAAAGAGAAATATTGGTTTCAAAATATGTATTAAAAGCTTATAAAATAATAAGTAATTAAAGCATTACATTTGTCCACACTGTGATATAGTCACTGGTATTTTAGGTTTATTATTTGGTCCTGTTGGCACATTCTCTATTTTCCTCATAACTAATAAACCGTCTATAACTCTTCCAAAAACAACATGCTTATTATCTAAGAAATTACACTTTGCACAAGTTATAAAAAATTGACATCCATTTGTGTCTTTTCCGCTATTTGCCATTGACAAAAGACCTGGTGAATCGTGTTTTAAAGAAAAGTTTTCATCTGCAAATGTGCTTCCACCATAAATACTCATAACTCCTGTTCCATCGCCCTTAAAGTAAAAAATTACATTATTAATCATTTACATCATCATCATTGTCAGGTATGTAATATTATGTGATTTAACATATCTATGACT
Source organism: Calycopis cecrops (assembly GCA_001625245.1). Lineage (NCBI taxonomy): Eukaryota > Metazoa > Arthropoda > Insecta > Lepidoptera > Lycaenidae > Calycopis > Calycopis cecrops. Next base: position 191,754 of record LUGF01050606.1, on the reverse strand, counting down.
GTTTTGTATGCATGTTTAGGGCGACAGCACACATGATACTTTTCGCAGCGGCAATTTGTGATTTAGAGCAACGAGATGCTCTCTATCGTAACATAAAAAAGCGCACAACGATTTAGTTACAAGGAGACTGAGAGTGTTACGTATCAAACATTGGAGCAGATGCTAAATCTCAGATCGCCACTGCTAAAATTATTGTGTGCTGTTGCCCTTACTGGAGATGGATGGATTTTGACATATATCTCCAGTACAAAAGCATGGACAAATAGAATACAGTAAAAGACTAGTAGAGATTGTATTTGTTAAGTAGAGATTGTATTTGTTATAGCAGGATAAGGGTAAGTAGAATTTAGAGATGTACTAAAGGTTGCAACTCATCTCTATGTGGATGTCTATGGGCGTGGGTAGTCATGAAAATGGCTCCTCGTTTCTCGTTTGCCCTCTTATACCCTATAAAAAAAAAAGATTAGCAAACTGCATGTTACAATATTCTTTATCAATATAAAGAAGTTAAGTATGCTGGTATGGTAGATATAGTAAGACTTATTATTAAATAATCTGTAGGCGTAGGTGAATACATCAGGTGACCTAACTGATTGTTTGCCTCCTATGCTATAAAAAAAAAAAATTATTGAAATAGGGGCAGGCTGTGAGTGGCTACTACTACCCATTGCATTGTGCAGACCACAGCATTACCTGCTTTTAAGGAATAGGTATATCTTCAATATCAATAATAGGAAACATTAGCATTTAGATTAGACATAACATAACATTAGACTGGACAAACTTAATATCTTCAAGCTATTTGACACACACGCATCAGCTTATTAGCTGCTAGTGTGGTTTAATAATAATAATAATAATTTAAATCTTACATTTACAAAATCGCCGCCTTGAATCATGAAGTCCTTTATAACTCTGTGGAATGTGGCACCCTTAAAACCAAGCGGAACTCCGTCTCTTCTATATTCGCCAGTGCAAAACTCACGAAAATTCTCACTTGTTTTCGGAACTACATCAGCAAATAATTCAAAAATCATGCGACCAATTTCCTGGAAAACATTTTTTAATTATTTAAAGATCATTTTATTAAAGTATAAGTAAATATTAATAACATTATATAAATACAACAGTACTTACAGTAGTACCTACAGTTATATCAAAAAACACCACTGGGTTATTTGAATTTCTTAGCTGAGATTGAATTTGATTCCACGTCGGCATTTTGTATTAGTTGTGATACTCCTAATAATAATATACGTAGTATATAGCAATTTAATTGATATTAATGTTTAATTGTTATTCAATTAAAAGTTTAAAAGATACATAACCTCAACCATATGTTATTGTTTTATTTTTGATTTGACAAATGACAATTGAGTACATTTGACAGTAACATAAGTCAAATAACTTTTTTTTTCTTATCATGGGCGTAAGCAACTGCCATTCGTCGAGAAATAACTTCTTTTAATCTTCTTCCTATAACCATCAAGCTTCTAGACTGCCACGCTAACTAGTGGCTGAATTAATGTGAACCTTAAGCTAGCTCGTTTGTATTTATGAAACATATGTCAAAATGTCATTGTCTTTTGCTTATTGTTTTGCTACCACTATATCTTAAAATGGCTCTATGTTTCGTGCACGGTCCCTTCGGTTACGTTTCACTTAAATTTTCACAATACCTACTTTCGATAATTCTTCATTACAATAAAAAACAATAGGTATTGTAAACAAAGACACTCATCTCCCTAGTGATCTGTCTTAATCTCTAAAACCTTGTAATATACTTTACCAGACAAGCTTTCTTGATCGCCTTTTTTTTGTAAATTAGACTTCTGATTAGGCTTGCCAACTTGAAATTACGAATTTGCGGGAAATAATGATTTCAAATGCGGGACAACGGTTAAAACAGCAGGACCCAACTAGTGATGGCCGATGGGCGGTTGTTGCAATTAGTCGTGGGCATAACGAATGAGCTTTTTTTCTTAGGTTGCGAGGTAGACTACAACATACAATACCGCTCACAGTCTGTTGCATGAGCCTCGTGCATCAATCGTTATTCGATTACCTACCGATAATAACCTTTTTTTTTAAGTGTTGTGGACCAAGTATTGTAATGAGTAAAATAATAACACTTTGTCAAGAACATCTTAAATTAGGTACTTCTAAATAACTATTTTTTGCGTGGCCTAGGACAATTAGCGTCCCGCGCACACACACTAAACGGGACTTACGATTATGGGCTCAGAAGCGGGATGTACCGCGTAATGCGGGACGGTTGGCAAGCCTACTTCCGACTGCTTTTGAACGTTTTCTGGTATCCTATTGTAGATAAGTATACAATATTGCTTTCAGAACTATGTTTATTTTGCTAAGTCGATACACTGGTATAGCGTGCACCTATTTCTTGTGTATAAAAATACAAATTTTTATCGTGATGAACATTTTTATTGAATTCAGTTTTTAGTTTTTACGCCAAGTTTTACGCAAATACATTACTTTTTCTAAATTGTATTAAAAGTAAACCACATATTTATCTATAAAGGCCGGTACGGCAGGATATTATGTATGAAATCTAATGAACAGATCCTCGAAAACATCGGCGCAGGAACGGGGAACGAGCGGTACACTATAATCAAGCGGTGTAGTGTAGTGTTGACCAATTTATTTTTGTGACATGTATAAAAATAAATAATGTTCTCGCATGCCAAAACGATTATTTTCAGCAATTTTTATGAGGACACTATAAAAATATATACGGAGAAACAGCAAAGACACGAACCATAAAAATAAAAAGCCATTAATTTCAAAAAATATCCAATGTTGAAACTGCTCTTAAAGCTTACCATGGCATTGTATCGTCTAATTTTAGATCTCTGCCATTTTGCCCCTGGCTTGTACATGTGTACAAAAACCGGTTGCGATGCTATAACGTTCTCACCGGTGCTTCAAGCTGTTCGGCGCGGGAAGGTGCCGAGTAACACTAATGCAAGAAAAAAATCACTTAGATATCCTTAAATGTTTTTATATGATTTGAAATTACTTTTATTTAAGTCTTGGAGCAAGAAGTTAATATGCCAAACATTAGACACACACACACGCCCCTTGCGCACACATATATGTGTATTTACGCACATGTAGTAGGTAGGTACAATTATTAGCAAAGTCGTTGTCTAATCATGATATTCAAGATATAGTTCCATTATGACATTATGAATCAAATCCCCTTTAAAATGAGTACCCAGAAGACATTTTGGTCATCTACTTATGCACACGCACACGTACACATACGCACATAAGCACACACTTGCTCATATATACACACATATACACAGAAGCACATACACAAAGACACACACACGCACACGCACGCATGCACGCACTTATGTATACAGTCGCAAAAAAGTAGTATTGCGAAATCCCAACTCTGTACAAAATTTCAGCCCTCTGAGTTTATGAGAAGTACTAGTTCTATTATGGTGATCGTGAGTGAGTGAATGTAATAAATGCGAAAATATAATTGCTTTCGCTTAACTTCGGAAATAAATGACCTACAGATTTGAAATTTTGGATTTTAAGTATGTGATTATAGCTTACTGGATGACGAAACTTCTGTCTTCTGGTCTTATCCAGAGGTTCTCAAATAGGGGCCTGAAAATGCGGCGAAATGGTTCCTGTAAAGGATGGTACGGCAATATTTGCTTGGCGCTCGACTTGGGGTGGGCACTGATGTGCCCCCAGATAAACTTGTTAGTTTCTCGAATAGCTCGCTT
>LUGF01050606.1:158660-183521 GCA_001625245.1 Calycopis cecrops | reverse complement strand
TTTGCGTGCTATTTTTGATTTAAAATAAATAATTCAGTAAAAACTGTTAACTGGCTAAAGTCAAAATATTAGTTCTAATTAGAACTACATAAAGTAAACTTTAAAAATATAACAAAACATTATTGTAATGTTTTTAAAATTAGATCCAATATACAGAATTATGAGACATGGAAAATAGCAATGAACGAATTCCAGATTATTACAAAACACTTGAAGTAGAGAATACTGCATCTATCGATGAGATAAAGAGAAATTATCAAAGATTGGCCCTATTATTTCATCCTGACAAGAGTGGAAGCGACAACCAAGATAAGTTTTTGTTGATTCAAAAGGCCTGGTTAGTATTAAGGGATCCTAAAAGTCGAAAGCAATATGACGCTGTTCTGTCGTGTTACGAGAATGATGAGGTACTATTATATGATACCCTTGCACTATCGGATATGAAATTTGATACCGAAGAGGAGGTATACAGCTATGAGTGCAGATGTGGAGGAATATATTTTTTAGAATCAAATGTAAATTTGTCACCTCACATTTTGATAAGTTGTAATGAGTGTTCATTTTCAATCCAAGTTAATATTTAAAGATTCCTGATAAAAATTTTGTAATATTTGTTGTTTGTTATTAGTATAATAAACTACTATTATTCAGACAAGGTACATTATTTATAAATAAATAAAAAATATTTATATAATATTTTTTGTTTCTATTTATTACTAGCGGTGTTCAGCTGTTCCTCTAGTGTTACAGCCTACTTCATTCCTATTTTTCTGTCTGTCTGTAATCAGAAAGTAAAACAAAAATATAGAATATTATAAAGAATCGCCTACCATATTTGTATGTAAAATATTCAAGTTTCGTTATATATATAAATTAAAATGTACTGTTTTACGATGATAATTGCTAACATATGTAAGCCCAGCCCAGAAAGAAAATAGCCTAATACCATTAAAATTAAAGTTGTATAGGTATAGGAAGTTGATGGATATAGAAAGTTGATATGTTTAGAAAAATGAACTGTTGGTCACCAGATGGGAAATTGGAAAACTATCTCCGTGCAACTGGTGTGGCCTTAAGATCAGTCGTCATGACGTGCATTCTTACGACAAATCTTAATCTTAATACGTTCTTAATGCTCATATACCTTATGAAGCTCAGGGCTGCAGCCCCCTTAGCCCCCACCTAGAACCGGTGCTATGACTATCAGACGACAGGCATAAAAAAGTGAAAAAAATGAGCTATGGTCAGTTTTTTATACCAAAGCTTTGACATGACTAATTTCTAAAAATTATGCTGAAAGATTAAATGTTTAATTTAGTTTATTTTTAACTTTTTAGTAAGGCATTTTAAAGTCGGTTTGAAATTTTATGTTGAAATGTAATTTTTCCTTGAGAACTGTATTGATCCATTGACCTTTTGAGTTTGTAGCAGGGAGGGCAAATAACGATATTTATTATAAATGTCAAAATATCGGATATTTACGATAAATATCTGATATAAATCTAGTTTGATATATTCAGTTTGTGTGAAAGTCATGTTGTTATTTTATAGTAGGTATTAGTTATGTATATTATACATAGGTAGGAAAACTAATGTGTTTTAATGATTTGTTTTTATAGGTAAGCACTTCAAATCAGACAAATGAAACCAAAACATAAAATCTTTTTCTATATCAGGCAAAATCAATTAAAAACATAAAATATTGATATATTTCACCAAGTATGTCATACCACCATTGGATATATATATATCGTATAATATACAAGGTTGATAAAAGCGAGGGGCATTAAATAAAACCATACAAACATTGACCCTGCCATAACAATGCAGAAATAAAATGATTATCAAATTCAGTACTGTAGTTATCAAGTTAAGGTTGTTTTATTTTTATTTATGGATTTCACAACTGAAAAAGAAAAACTTGATAGCCATAAGTCAAGAACTTCATCCATTCGGATTTTTCAACTAATTTCAGCTAATAGGTAAATAAGTTGTTTGCTACAATGCAGCCAAGATTGGGCTGGCACGCCCAAGGTAACTCTCTCATGCGATATTGCCCTTACGTGATTAATGAGGATGATTTATGGTAGTTACCATAAACCCCACGACTGCTCGTTTTTACCATTATAAATTATTAAAGGGCAATAGGCCCCTACTGTCCTTTAATAACTATGGCATAGAACATAGCCTAAAGAAAGGGCATTACTTAGAGGTCCATAATCCAACATGATTAGTTGGGCAGTGGTAAAAATTTCCTACATTTGGTGCGCAAGGATATGTAAAACTAGATTGTGAAGTAAATAAGCAAACACATAAATGATACCATTTATTTTATGGTTAGGTTTGTACATAAATATATATTCATGACAAGGTCAGATTTAACATTATCGTAAATATGGTTAACTCGTATAAATGTTTATTTAAAAGCTAACATTTTGTACAACTAATAATAATAATTTAATAGGCATAAAGACTTGATACAGCGATTTTATAAATTACCTACACGTGAAGACAGAACATGTTTTCGAGTTCGATTTAAATAAAGATCTACGCTATCACATTTGCAAATTAATAAAATTATTTTTTTTTTATAGTCATTTTATAATTTTCAAATACTTTATTGGCAAGAACTAAGAATAAAATACATTCGTAAATTTTATTTTACATCTATAGAGAGTGAAAAGAGAGTGAAGGACATGCAAACTAGATTTTAGCCGAATAAAGAATATTAAGCAATTTGCCATACTACAACGAATAGCAAACTGCCATAATCATCACCGCCATCACCTCAGTCCCGTGTTCTTTAAACACGGGAGGGTAGTGGTTGTTCATAGTTTTGTTAAGGTGTTCTATATTGTACCGACTCGACACCGACTCCACTCCACAACACAACATAAACAACGTCAAGTTGAGTTGTAGTAGAGTCGGCGTAGAGTTGGTACAATGTGCGAACAGCTTTAATGTGGTAAAATCGTCATGCACTCCTTGAGATTACACAGTTTATATTACCAATTATGGCATGTTAAATCACAAGCTATTTGTGTTTAAACAATAAGCATACCAAAAATATTTACACGTTTGTGCACACATTTGTACTTCGTAAGATTCATATAAATACGAAACATAAGTCCGAATAGAGTCAATTTCATTACACACTCTGCGAACACTAGGCTCCACTTCGTAGAGGCCAGGACCCCGTTAGCACAATCGCACTTTGTTGACACATCTGTCCATGAAATTCTTCTTCCTCTTTGTCTGTGTGGCGGCGTCTAGAGGTGCGGATAGGGCGAGATGGGTGTGCGTCTTCTCGTCCATATCTAAGAGGCCCTCGCAGCTACGGCAACGTCTTGAAGATTCTTGAATTTCTTTAAAATCTAAATGATCACTACTCTCTGATAGTCTTTCGGAAAGACTATAAAGTGTTTTTGCAGGAGAGGTGGTTTGAGATGTGCTACTACTGGCATCACTGCTCTGTGCATTTGCGTTTAAAGCTTTTTCTACTGATGATTGACGGCTTCTTCGCGGTCTGAAAATGATAAAGAAAGGATTAGTTAAAGTCTTATAATATTTTTATTCTTTCACTGTAGTATTATTTCTCTTTGAGAAAGAGAAGAAATAGTCTTTGAGAAAGGTCTGCTAGTCGATGATATCTATTCAGCATTCACTCTTATTTATAAGATGATGCCCTTCCCAATTCAAGATAGACAAGAAGAAGTACCTATAACGTTGTTTCAGATTCTACTTACAATACCACAATGGCATTGAGACTTGAAAATCCAGAAATCAAATTGTATTTCAATGAAAGGTTCAATAATTACCTAACAGGCGGCAGGGTGTGTAACGGCTCTAGTCAATCCGCCTTGTCGCTGCCCCGGCTCTCGCTGGAGTGCATGCGCTGGTAGTTGGGTGGTCCTCGGCCGATGGTGGCAGTGCTCGGCGTTTGACCCTCGCGTCCCCGCAGCTGGCATTCCAGACGATTGGCCAGGTTCGACTTTCCGCGAAGGAAACTGCAATATACATTTTTAATAATGTTATTTCAGGAGTTTGACAGTTTGAATGACAATCATAGTCTTGAATCCTTTTCTCTGTCTACGCTTGAATCTTGATCATAATATACAGATGACTGTTCCTATGAAATTGCGAGTGGTCATTCAAGAAAGGAAAATCACTAGCGCAAATATTGTGATAAAGTTATGCGAATAGGATTGGAGTTGGAATTTATGTAATAACCAATACATATTTTTGCTATAGTCACAGATTTTTTTTCTGTAAGCATCCAATAAAGTATTTTTATGACACGAACTTGGTACTATGTATAACTATTCAGATCTCACTTTCTCATATAACTCTATCTTAAGCGACGTTTAGAATGCCGAATTTTGTGCGGATTGTGAATTCAAAAAAGGAACAAGTAAATGAACAGTCGCATCAGGGGTTTGGTGACAAGCTGTCGATTTTGCCCAATATGGAGCTTGAAGGGTAGAGGTAGGAAGGAGAATCGGAATACATAGGTACATGAAAAAGTGCCCATCGAAATGCATTAAGGTGGCGCCACATCAGCATGAGGGTAAGTCTTTAGTCGCTAATAATATTATTTTTTTAACTCGACATATTTCAATTCACACTTCATTTTTACAATTACTACATTCATACCATACCCTCTATCTACGCTAGCGCCATTCTGAAGTGTTATTTATAGCATACAGTTGGACACTATTTTCTATTTCCTACCATATGAGATGATTCTCCTTACCTCTCATAGTGTCAAATGAAAAACAACTCACCTCTCTAACTTCTCCACACAAGCGTCTTGGTAGTCGTGGATCCACCGCACGCCGTTGAAGTGGGACACCGCTCGCATGTCTTCTGGCAGCTGCTCGGGCTCCGGCCACTCGAAGTTGTCGTATATCGGTACTATATTACACTGAGACTGTAGCGCTGCTACTATTTCCTGCAAATCATATGTCTGTTAGACTATTGGCATTATTGTTCATATTAAAACACCTATACTTCTTAATGGCGATACTTTGATTCATCGAGTCTTTTTACGTGTCTTTCTAGGACTTCTTTTACATATCACACAGGAGAGTCTTGATTTGTCATAAATTGACATAAATTGGATAAGTAATAGGTACTAACCTAACCATTTATTGACTTTAATCTAGCAAACCAACTATGTCAATCAAAAAATAGTAACCGCCATATCTCTTAACTACAATATTCCAGAAGGGCATATTTAACGTTATGGTATATTTTTATTAAAAAATATATTGCCAAGCTTACCCGGTGGACCCAGTCTTTCTGTTCGTTGTCATGTTTGCATCTGTCTAGAGCGTTTGGCGTCAACACGAGTAGAAAGTGTTTCGCCTGTCTTATACTTTGGAGTAGATTGTTGTCGAACTTCCCCGCTTCCAGTCTCTCAACATCAATGAAAACTGTGAAACCCCTCAACTGCAAATGGACCTTCAGTAGACTCGCCAGCTGCGAACCGTTCGATCTTCGGTAACTAACAAAAACGTCCAAATTTTTTTCCATGTTCTCTTCGCCTTTGCTGCGTATTGTGCTCTCGTAAGCTGGAAATAAAGAAATGGATCTTGAGAAATGTAAATTTAGAACAAAAGAATCACATAACAAATGAATGAGCTTACGCAAGCCATGGTGGTGACAGATGTGAGTAATGTTTGAAAATTCATCGTGGTCCTAACATCACAAAGTTTAATGGTTAGACATGTAAAAGAAATTTGAAACACTAAGATTTATTATCTTTATATCCATATTTAAGTGGAAATTTTTAGTAATTACGTAAATTCCTTAGCTTTATAATTTTCTACATTCATTAAGTACCATGTTTCTTAAAGTGTATGAATATGAGTCGAATTATACATGCTTGTACCTATAAAAAATGATGTACGTTCTTATTTGTCAAAGAAATCATCTACACCAACCTGGAAGCTGACATTCATTACTTAACTGGTCTAAGCCTTGTCTGTTAGTTAGCTTAATATTTAGAAGAAGCACCTACAATAAATAATTCCTTTTATTTTTTTAAGATGCAAAACAATTTTCGCTTGCAAAACCAACGTATACCAATGCCAAAATATTATTGATTTATGAAATAATGCTAGCATTCACACTTTGAATGGGCGAAGTATTATGGGTCACTGCAGAAATAGTACTCAATGTTTGTAGCAAGCTTTGAATTTTTAGTCAAATATTTCTGAATAAACTTTCTTTTCTTTTGTAGAAATGCTTGATTCTATGTACAAAATATGCAATCCAATCGGTGCACTGAATTATTCACAAACATCGATGTAAAATATGTTCTCGAAATTCGTGGGGTTTGTGAGAATTTCGAGCCCATAAACGGGGTTGAAGGGTAATTTATATGTATATTCATATCATGGGTATGCCTCATATATTTCTTATGCAATAATAGAACATTTCACACAACTTTTGAATATATTTTGTACACAAACATTATGAATGTAATCAAGCCAGATTATATTTGCCTCTGTTAATCGACTGATCTTTCTTGTATTCAATTAATATATTTAAAGATATTCGTTATGCAAAGGTTACCTTGGATTGCGTCTAAAATCCGCAGCCTGTGTATACTATTCACAATTCTACACTCATTCTCCAACTGCTCGTCACTAAGCCGTCTAATGGATTCCTTATCAACACCAGCATTTAGCATGGAATACGTATATATTGTGTACTCTGGTCCTATATTTTGTAAAAATTCGTTCAAGCTTCCAGTGTCCCGTGAACTGTAGTCGGCCATTTTCTTTAGCTGCTGAAGTTCTCTTGTGAATCTGAAACATAATACATCCTCAATTAACGTTAATATTAGAAATTGGAAAGCTTAAATATTACCTTTATCTATGAATACAGAATATTGAAATAAATTACTATTCACCTTTTACGTTTGATTCCATTTTGCAAACCTATGTCCTCTTTGAGATTATCTTCAGTAATTTGAAGTAATAAATCACCATCAACTCTGCTTTCATAAAAGTTGGTCGCATATTCTAAAAACCCTATTTGTTTGACCCATTCTCGTACGTCCTCAATGGACCACAGAGGTACTTGTTGTGATAATTTATGTGGTACTTCCTCGCCGATGAGTCTCAAGGCCTGTGCAGCATACTTTGAGGCCACTGCATTCGGACAGCTAGCAACCTTTTTTAACGATTCGATAGCTCCAATTTCCCTAAATATCTCTGTGTTTCCTTGTTGCTTTTTTATTCCTGCTTCCATACAGAAGTGAAATGCTGCCAAATTTCTTGCTTCCTCTCTCTTTGAACTCAGTACTGGTACTAATTTTTGAAGCCAGTTTTTGCTTTGACCATGTGCATGGGCCAGGTTTGACCTAGCGAATTCGGACGGATTATGAGTAGTAACGAATGGTTCTACCAAATCTAAAGTTCCAGACTTTAATACAGCTGCTTCAATTTCTTTATTTGCGACTAAAACCGCGATAGCTAGACAAGCATAGTATTTGATGTTGTCGTCATAGTGAAAAGCAAGAGGAAACAGCCACATCGGTACTTTTCTTTTAATCATCGCTTCTTGATTCTCTGCTCCACCATAGAGAGAAAGGTTAGCAAGCGCAGCGGCACAGTGTCGCAATGTTTCTACGTCATTTTTTCTACATTCGAATAACACCGCATCTAAGCCTCCCAATTTAATCACATCACTACACGTGCCTTCGCTATGTTTAAACAGATGTTCTAATATTCCAGTACCAATTCTTGCATGGTCTGCAGAGTTTGTGTTCCTAGTACATACGCAAGCAACGTTTACAACTTTCTCAAGACCATTATGTACGACATATTCTCTGTTTTCTGTCGTCAAACATTGTTCGAGTAATTTGGCGGAGGAAAATTGTAAGTTTTGATTGTACGAGTCAAAACAATTTGCCATTAGAATGTCTAGTCCGCCAGAATTTCTCAGAGTATTACATAATGAGTATCCTAATTCATGCCCATACGTAGGAACCGCCCATGCTCTTTTTATTATATCGTTTAGTTTATTAAAATGAACACTAGCATCTTTCATGTCAATTTGATTGTTCTTTACGGCAGTTATAAATGCATTCATTCTGTAGGAATATTTTTGGATTGCAGAATCGACATCTTTTTGATTCGAGCTTGCGTCTAATTTATCTAAATCTTCGAACGTAAGATTCGATAGATCTTCATCGCCAGGTTTCACAGTTCCATTTAAAAGTTGACTCATCTGAAACATAAAGGCCATGATACAGACAGAGTCACCCACCTACGTACAATAATATCTTATTAACACCTTAGCAAGTAAACATGATAAATATGTAGTTTTACATTCTGTATAGTTATTTTATAGAATTGATTAATTATGTATGCATATTGTAATTCTAAGACTTACTTGTGCTGACAGAATATTAGTTGATTTTGTGGTAAGATTTTTGCTTGAAATAGTCATGTTCGAATGAGCCATACTCGAGTGCTCTTTATGGCTAAACATTCCACTTGACGTAACTGTTTGCCGAGCTTGTGACGAAGCCATTGCCTTCTTCTCAGCACTAAACGCATCCGTCTGCAACCGCGAGCTTGTTGCAGACATGTTGTTAGAGTCTTGTGCCGACAACTCGCCACTTTGAAGAGAGCGTTTTTCCTAGAATAAAAGGAAACACTTTTACTACACGTTAATTATAAACTGTAGACACATTTTGTAATATCTCAAGGCGATCAACTTTATCACTGAAATCACTTCTGTTTTGGCACATATTTATATCGCGATACGCTCTGCAAATATTTGATAGTTACGGGAATTATTAGCCGAAGATTTGGTTTCGGGCGGCGCTTCGAAGACATTTTTTATACGGACAAACACAAGATGAAGTCAATATTCGATCAAACGTGGACGAAAACTAGCTAGCTTCCGAGTGAATCACGCGTCACGTCTCGGATTGTATGTTGAATCGTTTCTATTGGATATAGTCCAATATCGCCCAAGTCGTGGGCTTTGGGTGATAATTTTAAAGTTTGTGTACAGACGTCACTAGAAGGTCAGTTTGGTACAGTGTGGTGAAATGTACTCTCACCGGGGGATATGGCTTCGGTGGAAAACGCGTCAGGATCCCCCTGTGCACCGGCCACGGGGCCGATCCCCCTCCAGCAGACATTCCGTGTCTAAATATAAGGCGTCTATTCGTGTAAGCAACGCGTGCGCAATAATTAACTTCCGCGTGTGCCCGCGCGCACGACGTTCAAACGCTAACTGAGACAAGCACGATGCGGTAACCGGCGATAAGCAGGCGATTGATGATGCTCACCGCCCCCGGAGATCCTCCGCGGCGCAGCATCCTCGCCGTCCACGCTACGAGCCGCCCGGCCATGTCTCGGTGGTCATATTAAGACGTGCGCGAGCCGAAGGACGAGGTTCTACTGAAAATTTTCGTGGCTGCGCTGCTGAGGCCGTGCCGGAGTATCGATCGAGGACGGTCACGCGAGGTCGCGTCCTTCGCCGCGCCTTCATGGCGACGAGCGACGGCTACACACTACACGCTACGTACTACGTAGTTGATGAGAAAATTGTAGAGAAATTAAAACTATTATATTTTATTTTTAGGAATTTAGTGCTAGTGTAATGAAATTATAATTGATTTTTTAAATTTTTATAAAATTAATTTTCAAAATGCTACAGGTGAAAACTTAAGTAAGTTACTTAGTTAGATATAGTTAGGTAGAGCCTTACAAAATCACAAGAATAGGTTTTATAATTTTTAACTGAGGTTCTTAGCTTGATGTATGTATGTTTATTCGTGATTTTCTCGCGTTTGTCAGGACCGATTTTGAAACGGTTGTCAAACAAGTATTTTTTAGACTCAGGAGACTTATATTAATCTAAATTTTGCTGTTGAGATTAAGATAAATTAAGATTGTTTGTTGAGATTAAGATGTTAGTTAGAGGGCACTACAAATTGCCATGTTTGTACGTCTCCTCTGCCATATCATGAAACAAAGTGACACAAGTGCAATATACTGCAGCTGAAACTCAATGCTCTATAAATATTTAAGAACCTGCTTCGTAATATGGAAATAATATGAACTGTAATAATAATTCTTAAGAAATCAAAGCAGCCTAAGCCACATAAATATACAAATGAACAGAAAAGCTGGATAAAATGTGAATCACGTTTAGAATTTTCCTTACACCAAACACTCCTTAGTGATGTGGTTTTACACATACTTATCGATATATTGTTTGTACTTTTGCTAATGTCAATATAAACAATGTAACATAATCAAAAATACTATAAAATAAAATAAACGAGCTTAAAGTAAAAACCTATTTCAAGTTTTACAATAATAATTATGTTGATAATCTTTATTTTCTTTATATATAAAAATGAATGTTTGTCTGTAAGTTCTTTGTAGAATCGTAAACTATACATTTGATCATGTGATGATCTTTAGCAAAGTTGTTGAGCATGAGCCTGGATAGTTTTCTGTGTTGGTACGACCAATTTTTGAAAGATGGCGCCACGCGTAGCAACGCACCCAGAGTACAGCTAGTAATATATATTTCTAGTGTGCATGTGTATGTCACTGAACTCCTAAACGACTGGACCGATTTTGACTAAATTTTGTGAAAAGCACGTGTGTGCTAAAGGGGATTTGAGAATTTAAATTAACAAATCAGCTAGGCAGATGGCGCTGCGGTCCGTATCCCGAATATACCATATTGTAGGGTTGACAATTCGGCCACATTTTTACACGTTACCATGACAACATATTTTCTAACAAGACGTCTGTCGGGCAGCTACTTCTATATAAATATCAAATATGGCGGTCTTTAGTCCTGTTAATAAACGTCATTTCTGACAACTTCTGATCACTGAAATTGGTTTAAATTCATTGGTTTCTACTATCAAGACTACCTCATATATTTTATTTCCTTTAAGTATATTATTAACAAAACGGTCCCACGCTCCATACAAATTTGGACCTATCTTAAGGCCTTCTTTATGGTGTTTATTAAAAGTAATAAATCCTTAAAGTAATAATTTACCGTCAGTCGAATTTGGACAAGTATTAGTTTTCCAAATGAAACATCCATTAAAAAGAGATTGGAGACTCCGGGATGTCTGTCATACTAACATAATTTAATAATGCCCTATTTGGGAGCAATAGAAAGCTGAAACATTTGTGTTAAAGTGAAGATGTGGAATGCGAATTGGTGTATAAACTTAGTCTTTGTCACTAAAACAAAAAGTAAGAAATTGGTACGAGTAGCTACGTAACACGTATTACGGTATAAGTAGAATTGTCACCCGTATTTTATAATAAAGTTTACTTTTTTTAAAGCTATTTGTACTCTATACTTTATGAGAATAATAAAGTACTCGAAAATACTTTTTTGCGTAATCGAGTTTTTATGGGATTCTAAAAGATGCCACCGTAAACGAATATGTTTTATTTATTAAAATTAAACGAATAGGCTATTATAGTAACGCTCAATGTGTTAGTAATTTAATATTTTGTGAAAAATTTTATTTTTCCTGACCTATTATTTATTGTTTTATAACTTTGTAAGTATAAAACAAAATGTATTTTATTTGGATATCGTGTACGTTATTTTCTTTCCGTTTGCAGTCTATGTACTTTATTTTTAAGAGAAAAAGGTGGCAACCCTAGGTATAAGTAGTAGCAATTTATAATTGCACTTATAGTGAGCAGGACTTATTTATGATATTTGTGCATAATTATGATTCCATTACAAAACTGCCGGTTTAATATTCGGGAGACACAGAAGTTAAATGGCATGCAAATGTCATGGCATGCCATTCACTGCAAGCTCCCGGCGAAGCGGTAGAACGTACCATGTACCCATGTACTTTCACGACGCAAAATCCCGCTTTTTTCGTTTGTCCGAAAGTTTTAGTTATTAAGTATAAATCCGTGAAAAATACTTATTTCTTATTATGTTGTCATAACTCACGTCTAAGAGGAAAATTTTTTAGCTAAATTTGTTTTCTGGCTGGTCTTTCTTGAACTGTGGAAGGAGTAAGTTGAAGTCTATTCATATTATGTTCAAAACGTCAGCCTAAGTGTAATTGTTAATAAATTCAAATCGCATACTAAGTCTATGTCACCGTGCCGCGGTCAAATTCAGCGGATGGCCCTCTCTATACCTTAGAATGAAGCAGCTAAACCAAATATCTAGGGATCTAGAGATCAAGGGATCCAAAGATCTAGGGCTTTCTTCCAATTTTTTCCGTCTTGTTACAGTATTGTTATGCTACTTAGTGCTGCATTTACACATAGGCCCTTTAGGTACGGGCCTAGGGCGGCACGATTTGCGGGAGGAAAAATATTCAGAATGTTAAAATTTTAGAACCGAAATATGTACCCTTTAACTATAAATTAACTTAAAAAAAATGGTATTATTTTTTTTGTGAATTGTGGTCTAATTGATGGAATAAAAGTTAAGAATGTATAGAAAATTTGTTGATCAAAAATGGCGGCGTATCGCACCAGCAAGGAAATATTCTACTGTTGATTAAAAAGGATGAGATCGATACGTCTCGGCGTACATTGAAGAAGGCATATGTTCAGCAATGGATTGTGGGGGCTGATTATGATTTTGACGTCAAACTTGACGTTTATGACCTTTACGTATTAGAAACTTGCAACGAGGACTCTACGTTCAAGTCATAAAAACAAAAAAGAGTAACAAAAGAACCATAATATAATCTGTTTACATTGAGTGACAGCCACGTAAACATCTACACGAACGTAACAACAACAAAGAGGTGAAACTTTTTTATTTTCGGCTGAAAGACACGTGGGAAATATCTTAAATTTACAATAGGCCTCTATGTTACAAATTGTTTTCGCGCAGCCGAATTTCGTTGTATTTTAAATTTTGTCGGCGTAAATATTTTCTAAAAACATATTAATTCAGTGATTTCAGGCAACTAAAAACGAAATCGAGATGCAATATATGTAAGTAATGAATACAGGAGATAAGAGTTTCTCCGTTTCAAGGGTCCAACAAGTACGCCAAGCATTAATAGATTAAATAAAACGCAGGCCTCAAATTACTGTGCACGAGAGTTTAAGTGAAGAGTTTATGCAGTTATGATCAATTCCAAATGATTCTCTGCGTTATGACTAAAGTAAATTAATCTTATTATTAAGGAAGGAGAGCATCGCATCTGTATAATCTTTAAGCGGATGTTTATGGGTGTCGGTAGTCATGGAAATGGCTCGTTTCTCCCTTATACTATAAAATAGACGTTGTGTTATATTATATTACACATACATTTTGCAGTGAATTAAGGGAAGTGATAATAATTAATATGAAGATATATCTACTATATTTACATGTCTTATAAATAGAATAAGTTAATTCCAATAATTGCGTGAGATACGCTACACGCTTTCGAACACTCAATGGCAACAGAATTACAATTTCGTCGAGCCCACGCATATTGGCAACAGCAGTAATTAAGCTGACTCATATACATTTAAGCCACAGCTTCGAACTTATCTATTGTGTATTGACAACACATAATAGATATAGCTGGAAGTAGAGATACCGTTTGAGATTTTCCAATTCTTATCAAAGGTCACAGTTTAACATAAACTGATATTATGCTGTGCAATACGACAGTCAACACGCCGCATATTATAGTCACGCCAATATACTAACATATTGGCGTGACTTTACACAATATACTAATATAAACACGCCTATACACTAGTATATTGGCGTGACTTCACACAAGATAATAATATACTAATATATTGGCGTATCTTCACACGTGTTTTATAATTGTTTAACTATCTTACCATCTAGTTACTAAAAATAAAATGGTATCTATAATACTACCATTTTACAATATTTGATAATACACCAAAGAATCATGAGTAAAGGGGTTATTTTCTAACATCGAGTCTTTATTCCCTGAAAAGTGTACTTGTCATTAGTATAGCCTATAGACGTAACCGCCATAGCCGAAAGTCGGCTAAAACATGCTAATTATTATGTATAAGTTATGATAATTTTCCACAGCATGTTACTGATGGCGATGATAAAATTAATTAATGGATGAACGGGCGCGCGGGACGGTGTATATTATGTTTTATGGTGTATCTAAGGCCATGGCCTGTTTAAAAGTTTTTAATGTTCAAATAAAATTGTAAGGCTGTTTGTTTGTTTGTTTGTTTTTTATTGGCGATGAGACAAAGGCGCAGTTGGACAATTGCTGTTAAGTACCACCATTGCATTGTAGAGGCCATATTATTTGAGCACATCCTGCAATCTTTTGCTAAGTTATTTTATTCATTAAATAATTACTATCACGTAAGTCATTAATTATAATTATTAATTATTATCATGGAAGCGGTCTTTGCTGAGTGGCTATAAGAAACCTATAGATATGTGAATATCTGTAAGTAGTGATGTAGGGTATTTTGAGTAAAATCAATGAAAGTAACCGTATATTCATAAATAAGGAAGAACTAAATAAAATACATTTGCAGAGCGTTTCGCAGTATCCTGTAGTTTACGATGTACATGCGTTTAATGACGATACTAATGCCTCTAGGAATTATCGGAAGTTTCAATAACACTAACCTGATGGTAGGCGGAGTTCTGTTCGGCCGTCAGACCCTCCGCCTGCAGAAGCCTGTGCGAGGCGCCCGCAGCGCTGTGCTCAGCGTATTGCATGTCCCCGTGCTGCATCCTGCGCATCCTCGTGCTGTTCGCTGCGGACTTGGACGCACTGTATCCGTCTGTGACCACGCGAGTCGAGCTCGCCGACGTCATCCGCGACGCACTGTACTTCAACTCGTTGGCTGCGTTCGCCCCTGCCACCGTGTTGTTCGCGAGTAAGCACTGCTTGTCGGGCGGCGGCGTGTCGGACTCGGGGAACGTCACCAGCGGACCGTCCCCGCCCATGTCGCTCATGTCGCTCATGTCCCCGATGTCGCCCATGTCGCTCAGGTCTCGGATGTCGGTGATGTGTCTCTCCTTCATGTCGTCTTGATCCACTATGTTCTCCATCGAGCTTCTTAGTCTACAACAACAAAAGTATATATTTGTCGGATTCGATGGAAACGTTATTTTTTTTGTAAATATAAGTGTCAATCCACAAAATCGAACCGTCTCTATTGTTCCACCGTGTTAAACTACATACAAACGGCGCGAGGGGCTAACTGCGGGGGAAATTTGGCAGTCGGCCAAGGCCGGTCAGGTGTGCTAGCGTCTTTTATACGTACAGAAAAAGCAATGTCTGGGTAATTACATAAATACAATAACAAATATGGCGGTACCTGCCGAAGTTGAGAGCCGCAGTGTTACTGAGGGTCTTCATCTCGGAGATGGAGCTCTTCAGCTCAGTGAGGTCCGACTTCATGGAGCTGGCTCGCTGCGAGGAAGACTGGACCCGCTGGCTCGAGGCCGCGCTGCTCGAGGTTGTGCTCGAAACCATCTGGAAATGCACACAAATATAATATAAATATTTCCAATTATCATAGGAAATATCGGTAATATATTGTACCTTTGCAACGTTTGAAACAAGGAAAATATTTAGCACAAATAAAATCGGGCGTCGGCCGGTCTCGGCGCGCGCTCCGTGCTGCGCACTCGTTATCTAGACAAGCACTGTTTGTGTGCAGACTTCAGTGCCAATGCTACATTAGTTCATGCGGGCGGTCGTTTTGGCGCATTCACAAACACATTATAAACAGCCCTACAATTTAAAATGACGTGATAATGTATTTAAAAAGTGTCTAAACATAGGTAATATTGCATAATAATGATAAAACAGACAAAACTCTTCTAAGAAATCACCTACTTCTATTGTATTTTTCCGATTAAATTCTTTGTTAGTCCTGATACAGTTACAGAATTTACTTAATCTCTTTGTCATTATTTTCATTAAAGAATAGTGGTTAATGCTTTTTCATGGTTAACGCTTTTTCAGGGCACACTAACTTTTAGGTACTATATTATGGACATGGGACTTACAACGGTAGCTATGCCTCTGCTGCAAAAGTTCCTTTAGACTACTCTACAATTATCACGATACTTGAAAACTATGGTAATTGTTCCTACTAGAGAGAAAGAGAGAGAAAGAAAGTTGCTCTCCGTCATCAGAACTGTAGCTTACTAGTTACGGTTCTGATAATTAAGTCTGCATTTTAGTTTGGTGGAAACATATGGCCATTATTCTTCTACTAATGATTTTAAGTAAAGCCGTTTAGCAAAAACATGCTGTCTTTGCTTTGAAAAAAAAATCTATTTTAGAGTAAGTATACACTAAAGCTACACGTAGTTTTTAGTCGGTAGTGGCACGAACTTCGTGCCGAGTCCGACACACCCTCCCGGTCCGCCCAGGACCGGTTGGACGGTGCATAAAAGCATTTTCCTTGCGTAATCAAAAAAAAACCACGAGTTGTGGATTTTGTATAAATCACAATTTTTGTCTAGCGGCATCTAATGTTAATTTTAATTTATGCTAAACATTCAAATCCAAATGGGCCTTTAGTTGCCATGACATTTAAATTAGTTCCTAGTTTTGTGCGTTTTGAATAGCTATAAATACACATTAACTAGACGGCTAATATGCATTGTCCTTTTTACTATTAATAGGGAGGAAAAGAGAGAGGAAACAGAGTCAATAGACAGCAGTAATCTACTGCGGTACGTTTAGTAGTAACATACTGCTTTGTTCATTTAAAAAGAGATCTCTCTACATAATTTGCATCCAAATATTTATTTATATATTTAAAAAAAAAATTAGAAAACGTTTTAAAATGAAAACTAATATCTACAATTGACATTATATTCAATTAAATAAAATCAATGATTGATTGCATTCAACTGATTGCAGTCAATTAATAAAAATGATAACATGTCAAGTTATTTTTTAAGTATTTTGCGTTTGCTTACGTGTTTGCTATTTTGTCACGTCACTTTAAATTGTAGAGCCCGACAGTCACAAATCATGACGGAAAGCCAGGTAAATGCTGAAATACTGGCTGGCAAAGAATTTAATCGTAAAATTACATCAGTAAGTATAGGAAATAAATTAGTTGATTTGTGAGTAGATGAGTCGAAGTTTATTAATATTGTGCAATACACCTACGATTAAACACTTTTAAATCTGTCGTAGAAGCGAGACGAGAAATTTATAGCCATTTTCACTGAAACTCCACCTATATCGGAACTTGCACGAACTTGCATGAGATCTTGGTTACGAGCCAATGATGTCTAGTTGTACTAGATATCGACGATTACTAGGAACATTAGCGTAAACAATTCACGCAATTCGGACATAGACTTTAATAACTGAATATATCATTGAAAACTATTTAGATCTTGCTTTAAACCCGTTTAATTTATTATTTAGCTATTAACTCAATCTAAAACTAATGAACGTTTACTTTTTTGTATATACATATAATAAAACAGTAAAATCCGTGTGTCTGTACATTGAATATATTTAAGAAAAAATAATTGGGGACGATGTTAAAATAGCATTAGAACACTTTTAATGTTTTTTAAATTTTTTTCTGTCTGTATTGTCCAGGCTATTCTCCGAAACTACTGGACGGATTTGAATGAAACTTTTTGTAGTGTATAATAACTAAGCCTGGTCAACATCTAGAATACTTTTTACTACAGGAAAATCGCTCATTCCTACGGGAAATTCAGTAATTATATTTTACCCGAAGTATTTGAAAATTTGAAAGAAGCAAAAAAATAACAAATCACTTTGATTAACTACGCTACGCGAACGAAGTCGTGGGCATCATCTAGTTTCTAAGCATAAAGCCATAATTTTCTAAAAGAAACCGACGATTTTGAACATTTCAGAATCAAAATCAAAAGAACACGCTCCGTGTTCTTTAGTGTTGTTAAAAACTATGTGGTGACCTTTTGTATATGTTATTTGAGAACGATAACAAAGGCATAAATTTATTCCTAGAATTGGAAATAAATTTGACCCATATAGATTATAATCTGTAATAACATGTATAACATAAAGTATTTTTTAACACAAACACAACACACACAAAACAGATTAAAGATTCTCTTGGAATAAATTTCGACACGCGCGTTTCTTTAGAATTTTTTGTTTAGCTTTACAACGATAAATAATAATTATTAATCGTATTATCGTAAATTATAATTTGCTAGATGCGCCCCGCGGTTTAACCCTCGTAAATTTTAATCCCGTGGAAAATAGAAAATCATCCTATAGCATCCCATAGGAACATTTTTTCTGGATAAAAACTACCCTACGCGTTAATACAGGTGACTCTCTATGCGTGTGCCAAATTTCATGAAAATCGGTTCAGCAGTTTTTGCGTGAAGGAGTAACAAACAAACAAACATACAAACTTTCGCATTTATATTACGAGGATTCATCAATTTACCGCATCTAATTTATCAACAGTCGATAATTTTCGATCGAGATTATTGCGAATCGTAATAGCTATGTTGTAACAGAGGCACCGCTGGAATACGCGTCTGAATTTTAATGATCCCAATTGTTACAAGTTCCAACAACGCCTCTTTTATGTTCAACGTTCTTTATTTATTTTACTCGCACCAGCGTCGGCCGAATTCAAAATAAACTGGTCATTTTATGAACAAAACGAGGCCGCATCCGAAATAGACGGAGTTCTATTTGCGTCCAGTTCTATTCCCACGAAATGTAAATATTTATGAAGTGTGGACACGGGCACAGGGAAGGCAGAGCCGGATCCAGTGGGAGGGCTGAGGGGGCCTGAAACCCCGGGCCCCACGAGCCTTAGGGGGCCCTAAGGCTAGCTGAGAATGAGACGGGGCCCAAGCTATTTTTTTTTGTGCTTATAAAAAGGGTTCCTCTTAACCTCAAGCACCGGGCCCCATCAAAGCTTAATCCGGCGCTGAGTGAAGTTGCGTCAGCTGCTGCCGAATAGGGCCTTATAGGTAATAAGGGAAGTGTCTGTACCTTACATAATACCGGCCACGTGACAAAGCAGGGCAACCAGCAAACCATGTATATTTTAATGGGCACTGGCAGTCAGTGGCGTGACAATAGCTTTGACGCACCAGCGGCCGGAAGAGGCACCGTCCATGGACAACCGTAACCACGGAAGATTCTACATATTTATTTGTTGGATTTCTTTATGTTGGGATAAAGAAGGTCTCATCGGATAAATTTCCCACGGGCCGTAAGTTTTTCTTAATTAGTATAAGGGGGCAAACGAGCAGTCGGGCCTTCTTCTCGACTACCAACACCCATAGACATCCGCATAAAAGTTATACAGATGCGTTGCACCAACGTAGACATCCGCATAAAAGATGCGTTGTAATTCCTCCTCCCACCTATCTCTTTCTAAAATGTAGTGGTACCTATAGTTACGCCACTGGTCCCCAAATGGCTCCAACTGTTTTGCCATAAAAACTCTGTCGTAAGGTCCTCCGGGCCCGATGAGAGGAGAATGTTCTCGTTTACCTTGATCTCTCAACTTTCAATCAGCGTTTCATGCGCAATCTTGTCCGTACAATAGTGATGTGATTAATATTTGCCGTGGAACCGAAGTAATTTTATTTTATGGAACCTATAAGAGCAAAGTGCAAACTAACAATCGCAGCCATTTTCATGACTACCGACATAGACATCCGCATGCATCCATGCGCCACCGGATACACACCGCCCGAAACGCGACAGCTTAGCGGCTTTACGCCGGTTTCATGTATACAATAAGTATCCTTCGGTAAGAGGTAGTGCCACACTGCATGCTTGCTTGCAGTCGAATTGGGCCGGCACGACCGGGGAGGTACCTCTCGCTTACACGAGACTGGCGTAAAGTGACAGCTGTGCTGTCGCGTTTCGTGCAGTGTGTAAGTAGCCGGTGGCCCATGGAGGTGGGAGGAGAAAGGAGGGCAGCACATATGTATAGCCTCTATGCGGATGTTTGTGGGCGTCGGTAGTCATGAAAATGGCTCCGGCTGCTCGTTTGGCCTCCTACAACATAAAAAAAAAATCCTGGTCTTGCCGGCTCAATTCGGCTACCAGGCACGCACCGTGGCACTACCTCGTACTAGAATACTGGCACCTCTTAAAAACGATAAAAACTTTTAACGGCTATGTCGTGCATTATCATAATGCTTAGTATCAGCCGTGACCCCTGGGCACGAAACGACGCACCTTACGTGACGTGTTTGTTTTTGTTTTATGGTATAGGAGGGCAAACGAGCAGTCGGAGCCATTTACATGACCACCGACGCCCACAAACATCCGCATAGAGGCTATACAGATGCGCTGCCCACCTTTCTCCTCCCACCTCCATGGGCCACCGGCTACTTACGCACCGCACGAAACGCGACAGAACAGCTGTCACTTCACGCCGGTCTCGTGTAAGCGAGAGGTACCTCCCCGGTCGAGCCGGCCCAATTCGACTGCATTACAGTTTGACACTACCTCTTACTAAAACAACAAAGTTTTAGCTTACAAATAAATAATAAAAAGCCCCGTACAGTAGTACATATTAAATAATCTTGTTTATCTCGTTCCACCTGCCGTAGTTATTTTTAGATTCAAGTGTCGCTTATCTTGCGATGTTTGTATATTTGTATCTATCTAACATCATCACCGAGATTTACCTGTACATATTACTTGTATAATAAAATGACACCTGGGGGTTCTAATTCCTACGTATCATTTTTAAGAACGTTACCAAGCAAATCGTAAAAGATTTGTAGGGTTAATATAATATACCGACTCTATATAGACCGTGCGTATAAATACGCCAGTTAGTGTCTTAAAAGTGCAGTGTTTGCAGGGCCGCGCCGCCCCTATGTACGAAGTGTGCGGCGCACACAGGCGCCAAGACAATAGGGGGCCGCGCCGGTAAAATATAACAAATATGAAATAAGAAATAAAAATAAACTGAAACATTAAGATTCATGGAAAAAAAGGCGCGTCATAGGTTTCGCACACAGGCTCTGAGGGGTGTCGGCGCGATACTGAGTGTTTGGGTTTAATATAAACATTAGTTGCCTAGCAACTATATAATTCTCTGTCATACCCTCTTATTTTCATCCCTTGGTGCCTAAATTTAACACTATACCTGACACGGAAAAT
This sequence comes from Calycopis cecrops, assembly GCA_001625245.1. Lineage (NCBI taxonomy): Eukaryota > Metazoa > Arthropoda > Insecta > Lepidoptera > Lycaenidae > Calycopis > Calycopis cecrops. The sequence goes on along the minus strand of LUGF01050606.1, from coordinate 162,385 downwards.
TCTAAAGGCACTGTCTGTGTACATATATATAACCAGCAGCATTTAAATTGTAGTCCACCAAATTTTGAAGATTTTAGGATAAGGGACAAGCGAGCAGATAATAGGTACCCTTGCTCAAGTAGGCGCAGGTTTTACAGTACCGTTGCCGACCTCTGATGAAGGAGTAGGCTCTTTTTTGTAGAACTTGGCTCATGGCGGGGGCAGGAAGATGGAGGACAACAGCTATATTATCCGGATAGCGGATGCTCGTTTGCACTCTTATATTTTAGAAAAGAGTCCCGGGTTCGGTCCGGATGTCACGGAAGTATGCTAACGCGTCCCCGTGGCCTGACCTTACAGTGGACGAGAAGGAATACCGCTGGGCTTTAGTGGGTATGGAGAGCTGTCTGCCGGCTCCCGAGTCCCACATACCCCTCAGGAAAGTCTCTGCCTGAGGGCATGCCTAAACGCATTCCCCAGCAAAAAAAAAAAAAGGTTCGGTCCGGATTTTGTATTTTTTTTATGGTATGGGGGGGGGGCGCAAACGAGCATTCGGAGCCATTTTCATGACTACCGACGCCCATAGACATCCATATAGAAACTACACAGATGCGCTGCCCTCCTTTCTCCTTCCACTACTATAGGCCACCGGCTACTTACACACCGCACGAAACGCGACAACACAGCTGTCACTTCACGCCGGTCTTGTGTAAGCGAGAGGTACCTCAACGATCGTGCCGGCCCAATTCGGCTGCATGCAAGCATGTGTGGCACTACCTCTTACTACTGCTACTACTACTCTAACTCTTCTACAATGATCAATTTACCTGTTGCTTGGAGGAGCTGGTGACCTGTGTGTTGAGCGACTGGTTCTGGCGGATGAGGCTGCTCTTCTTCATGTTGTCCATGACGGACGCCAGGTCCTTGGCGCTGCCGTTGTGCTTCAGGCTCGTGCTGCCGTCCAGGCTGAACTCTGGTATCTGCAAGGAGAAAGCGGGAGTTCCATTATACCGTCATGAAATTAAGCTTGGTTATTTTAAAATAAATAAATAACAAAACTAATAAACCTTTTATACATTAAATAGTGTTATAAAATATTTACTGAAATATATTTTAATTTTTAAATATTTAGGAAACGTTCAATTAAAAAACGAAACGATAAAATTAAGATAAACAAAGTTGCCGGATATGCCTGAGATTAATACTAAATTTCAATCTTTTTTATTATTTTTAATCTAATTTCATTCATGGAAATCCGTCAAGAACGGTATCCGCTGCTACGACCTCTTCGAGATGATTCTACAATTCTAGAATTACTACGAAGAGCTTTATTTATTATTTCTATAGCCTTTTAAATTTCGTAATAAAATATTTTTATCATCGGATATTTAAAGCATTTGAAATTAATTTATCATAATCACATATTGAACTACAATTATTTTTTAAATTTATAATAAAGGGTGCTTTTAATAATTAATTAAATATAAATGTTTAGTAAATAGTAACCCATATGCGTATAGAAGACCTGTAAATCGCGAACTGGAGACTTTCATGACACTTAACAGTTGATCTCTCTTGATCTCTCATCAACTTAATTAGTTATATCGCAATCAAACGAATTAAAACGGAGATAAAGATTGATTTACACACGATGTTGTGAATATGTAAATTGTGCTTCACAATAGATACAACCTTCGCTTCCACATAACAATCGTTTTATTGCTTTTCTGGGAAATCTATTAAGAATTCAGCGCAAGGACAATCTACTGCAGTTACAATGGGGTTATAGGGACCACAGCTCTGTGAGTCATCCGTCACGTGTCCGACGTGAAACGTGACGAAACATAGCGCCTACGTAGCGTTTGGACACGCCAACACAATCAAAACCTGCCAATCACAACGAACAATACCACTTGATCATCTTAATCTATCTGCGGAATTATGTTTCAAAATTTCTGTGTATATCTAATTATATGTCAATGAACACAGTGATATAATCGCCCGGTCGTAATATGCATGCAGCGACCAATAATGTATCTCGAGATCGTGACATGGCGCCATTACAATATTTCTAATTACCATCAATCACATCACTAAAGCCTATTGATCATTTACGACTTGTGTCATTGTGTCAGGCGCCAGTAAAAGGAGCGGGTTAACAGGAGGTCACTTATTTTGTGAGGGTCAAGAACTACGCGGAAGAGAGACGTTGGGAAAATCCCTACGCATCTACCGCGATTTTCCCCATTTATCGGGAGGTCGATAACTGTTCATTTATTTAGTTATTTTCTAATGTATCCACAGTCGTTGGTAGACTAGGGGTACCACAACAAAAGCAGCATTTAATATATGTTATGGTTTTAAATAGTAGCCTTCTTGGGAAAAGTTTGATTAAACTACTACTATAAATTATTTTAATTTTCCAAAGCAAAAAATAATAATAAATTTAAGGTATAATCCAAAAATGGTAAACGAATAAAGAAAATATTGATGTATCGCCATTTCCAAAAGTATTTACGAATATTAGCATAGGTTCCACAACAATATTCAAAATTAATTGTCCACGTTAAGAGACGGACTGCTGATGATGATGATAAACAATTAATCAAAGGTATACGTAAAGCAATCCTAGACTAAGTGGCATCAAATTGGCCGGCGCTCATGAATCAAAGCTCGTAAAGGATTGAGATCATCATCTATATTGCGTTATGAGTTACACAATTGTTAAGATAATATGTTAATTGGCTGTGACACGCTGCTACGGAGAATCCGCTGGGGCTGCGGATGACGAGCTCTGACGTGACAGCTGACGCGGACGACGCGGAGGATAAAAACGTGAGCCTTATCTGATGATTCACGCCGCTATAATGGAGCAGATACCTAAAGCGTACACAATAATAATAAACAATTACAAAGCTCGTAATGATCCACTGTCAGAGTATTATGGTAATTATTGTCTAAAGTCATCAATTATGTAAATCTATTAGGATTTAGCTAGGCAAATCATATATTACGAGTACAGTATATATTTCGTCAAATGTTAATGTTTAATATTATTCATAAATGGGGTTTTTGTAAACGGTTTAAAAATAAAGACGGTAAAACAAAAATTAGCTGAAAAAAAATAATATTGAGAAGGTAAAAGGAATAAAAAAAAAAATCTTTTAAATGTCGGACTATGTGCTATGCGCGTACCTTACTGGCCAATTTTCTATTTATTTAGCTTTAAGTCTGTTTGCTCATTATCACGGATTTATTATCATGGATATTAGTTTTAAATGTCAATCACGTTTCAAAAAATGTCGAACATACGTCAATGTAATCAAATAAATGTGATTCACACCCGTAACGCGTCAAAATTCAGATCTTTAGATAACGAATGGTACTTGCGCCACTAGTTATATAACGACACCATTGATAACTATCCTGAATCAAGAGATGAGTAATACGTATCGGTGTAAAAAATACGCGATCCGGTAACAGGTCAGACCGATTGTGAACGGGTCTGACTCATAGGCACGTCACACTTCCAGATATGTTACACGCATCACGTGTAGGAATAACAATGAAAGGCATATCCTACAGGTCGCACAGACGTCACGGGTTACAGCCATTAACTTTTTATGAGTCCAGTCATAATTCCACGTAACATAATTTGCTCTATAAACTACTAGTGTAATTTATTACCGCGCTGTAACATTTGCATTTTAGTTCCACTATGTAAATTGCAGAATTTTCCCATTGAC
>LUGF01050606.1:124562-155293 GCA_001625245.1 Calycopis cecrops | reverse complement strand
AATTAAACAGTCATATAATATGTTTATTATAGCTATTATGAAAGTAACAATAACAGAAGACGTATATAAAGAAAAAGGCTGCAGATTATACTAATTTGATGATTCCTTCAAGCAAGTCCTTATGTATTAAGTATTATACGTGTAGGAGGATGACCTATGTGCGTAATAATGCACCAAAACGATGTAGAGTCAAATGTTTACGTTTAACTGTTGTGTTATGACATATTGCGGTCAACAGCTTTTGCCACTGATTTAAACTTGTATACGTGAGTGTGACGACTAGCACACAGATAAAATATAGAGATTATTTGTATTTTTTATATCAAAAGTGAGTATCTGAATCTACAAGAACAAGTTATTTATACAATATCCTATTAATATTGCAAATTTGAATATGAATTTGTTTGTTACGCTTTCACGTCAAAACTACTCAACCGATCATCATGAATGTAAATTCTTAGAGATATTCGAAAGAACATAGGATACTTTTTATTTTAAAAAATATACGGACGCGAGTAAAACCGCCGGTAAAAGCTACTTTATAATAAACTTCCGACATAATGTACTCTTGGAATCAATCAAATTCAGAATATTATCACAAATTCCACAAAATGCATATATTGTGGAGTTGTTTGTCCATCTCTACATAAATTCTTGTACAGTCATTAAGATATGCCTATAGAGATTATTGACGAAGGTCAGTACTGCATTCAGCGTGTGCTCTACCACGTGACAGTACATCAGCGAGCATAAAACATTGTACAGTGTATAATGGAGTGGAACTGGAATTTGTATTGTATAAGAAATATAATACGTATGTAAATTTGATTTTTATCACCACCAGTGGATTGAAAACAAGAAACATAACAGAGGGCCTCTATGAGGAAATCAAAAACACAAACAAAGAAACAATATTTTGAAGATAACACCACCGCAGTGACTACAATGCTGTCGCGTTTAGTTCAGTGAGTTTAGAGAGTGAAGAGGTGAAAATGCCACATCTAATATAACAATTATGTGGATATCCATGAGTGGTACTCCCCAATAGGTCGCAATTGCTTGTTTGATGTCTTATAGAGATTTTTTTCCTAATTTCAACATTAAACAAATTTTTGAAAGGTTTTAGCGTACGGTTCTATTCTTATCGGAATTTTATTAGGTATTAGGAGCTGTTGTCTTTTTTTTTTTATAGATAGATTCTACCCTAGCAGACTGAAAGCCCAGTGCAGCTTCATCTGTATGAGAGGTGCTGTTGTCTATTGTAGAGCACATCTATGTCCCATTTACATGCTATTTAAGTATCGATGTCTATAATTCGTATGCCTGTTTGATATTCATCATTTCTGTTTATCGATTTCATATAAATTATCTATTTCATTGCAATATTATATCACAGTCACGTCATATCTGCATACTTGCTTATTTAATAACCAATATTGAAAAAGGAGTTTTACGCTCGACTGTATATCGTTTGATCGTTTGAAAAACATATTGTCATCAATCATAATAATATAATCATATGTATCTGATCATAAAGTCGTTTCACTTCTGGTTTTTTTTATAAAGGGGCATGTCTAGTTGAACTAATCTATATGTAAGGGTTATAAAACTTAACCTGTTAGTAGTTTTAACAAACAGGTTTTAGCTTGGAATATACTTATACTGATCTATTAAATATGCGTTATATGACACGTGTGTGACGTATGTTAGCGATATTTATATATTAAACAGTTAATAAAACGACCTTAGATAGTCACACAACTGGGAGTCTTAGCTTTGTATTTGTGTTTTACTAAATGCACAACATTCTTTAAACAAAGGTTTTACAAATACTTCAAATACAAGATAAAATTTACAGTCCACATTTTTCTGTGTCACTTAAATGTCACTTGAGATAATTTGTTTTTGTTTTACCAACTGAGACTGACATACTGACCACGAATGGAAAAATAATGTTTCTGTATAAATTGACCACCAATGTGTCATGTAAGATTCACTATTTGAAACATAAATGTAGAGACTCCTCTACATTTATCTCACCTTGTTTTGTACTATGTCTTTTTCTGTGACTCTTTCGACAGCACTTTATAATACATCTCGATGCATCGTCACTAGGTCTCCATTTGAAATAATCCGTGTATCTGCCAGGTTATTTTAAACTTCCTGTTCACAAGCTATTTCTATGTGCGCATTTTAAAATAGAAGTTCAAAAGATAAAGGGGACATGTTATAACTTATACTCGTAAAATATACAGTGATTGGCCGCTAAAATAAATAAATCACTTTATCTTGAGTGTATCCAATTAAAATTTTAATAAACTTCGCGTCGAAACGAGCATTTATTACGATTTCTAGTGCGCTAACAAATATAGTGAGAAATGTATAAAATATTCCTCAATAATTATATCGATAATTTATACGTGTACTTGCGTAACTTGAGTGAAATATGGACAGTTACAATGGTTTACCTTATGAGGTTTTCAGAGTCCATAGCGTGATGATGTGAGGGATTTTGTTTACTTTGAACACTATTCACTAATGATCACTCGATCCGCGTCGCGTGAGTTCTCTCGGCGTGCTAGCACGTGTCGGTCGTGGTGCGGCTGCGGCGTGACTGTCTAAGCCAATACTCCACACTAGAGTCTACACTGTACACTAACCGGCCCAGTGCCGATCGCTGTACAATGGTTAATTAGAATGGCGAGTTGTGCGGGGCGAGGGCACCTACGGATCTACATATCCGTCTCGCCGGCGATTTGAATGAAAAAAAAACCCAATCTTATCAATATCCTGACAAATTGACGAGGCAAATATTGACATATCGCGTAATATTGACGGCATTATCAATATTGATACGGCGAACTCGTTCTATTTTTAATTATGTATTTACTAATAAGTTGTGAATTATTACAGTTGTGTATTAAAATAGCTTATTAGATAACCACTGTAAGATACTTATTGGATATTAAAATGTGACGATACTACGTCATATTTTAATACACAATATAATTGAGTGTATTATTGCTATTATACTAATTAATTTCAAATTGCTCTATCACCTCTACTAAAATTTACACCTAAAAAATATTATAGACAATTTTTTTTTGTACTTCAATTTAGGTCGTAACCATTTTAGATTTAGTTTTTAACAAGATATACACTCCTAATTGTGAAGATTTGAATTTTATTATTTTTTTATAATAAAAGAGCAGTCGGCGTTGGATGACTACCGATACCCAACTGTTGTACAGACGTATTTCTCTCTTCCTACCCTAATCTCCAAGAATTGGCCACTTCCACTAGCCCTCACATCCATCAAATTCAGTTGAAAAGGCTGGCACTACCTCTTACATATCCCTACTGCGGTGAACGTAGATGGTTTTTTTTTATGATATAGGAGGGCAAACGTGCAACCGGAGCCACTTTCATGACTACCGACGCCCACAAACATCCGCATAGAGGCTATACAGATGCGCTGCCCTCCTTTCTCCTCCCACCTCCATGGGTTAACTTATGATATAAACATTACATAGTATCCCCAAAATCTTGTACTAGCTTGCTATTGATAAATATAATTCATTAATCCGTGTTCTTGAGTACGTTTTAATTCTGTCGCTGAGATGAGTCAATGACCCCTCAATGTCAGGCTGTCGTTGCGCGGCGTGCAGCCGGTAAGACAATCCGACATCTACAAATTCATTTACTAATTACATAATTCGTGTGACCCAGACGTTTTTTAAATTGGTTTACACTCGCCACTTCGTTTGCAGGGACTTTAGTGAATTATAATGTTTCAACACACCCATTGCGGGCATAAAGAGGTCTAGGTCATAGCGTATGTGAGTCAAACATACTTTTGGTTTAATTGTCAACTTTCATATAGGTAATATGCTAAAACATTTATGTAAAAAATTGCCTCTGTATGTAGTATTGTATCATCAAATATCTCTTAACATGATAATACCGATGCAATTTAATGTGTATTTACTAATTAATTACCTAAAACTTATAACACTATTAGCTGCGCCCCGCGGTTTCACCCGCGTAAATTTCGATCCCGTGGAAAATAGAAAATCATCCCATGGCATCCCATAGGAACATTTTTTCGTGTTAATCTAAGTTAGCCTCTTTGTGTGTGCCAAATTTCATGATAATCGGTTCAGCAGTTTTTGCGTGAAGAAGTAACAAACAAACAAACTTCAAACTTTCGCATTTGTAATATTAGTGGGATAAAAACATATTTTTTACTAACTTGAGGAGCTAATTATACTGTCATGAGCAAAGCAAGATAATTTAATTATAGTATTGAAATTTAATTAAAATTATTTTCGTTTGGTGTTTTTCTGGCACATGCGATCATCGTTGACTCACAAGTCATCGGTTTGATAAGGTTCCTCTCATTTAATAAATAATCGGCATGAATCATCTTTCTATCTAAACTGAGCCTTATCAATCTGTAGTGTTTTCTTGAAATCGTTTTATGATAAAGGATGGTATTACTATCTTTAGTCAGATACAGTATATTCATATATCTGAGCAGCTTTTTATGCCAATATGATACGTGTTATAAAGATACGATGATGCTTAAGTTTGAAAATTTTAACGACCATCATGTATTTCGTTACAGGAGTAAACAAAAATCAAAGACAGCATGTAAATCTAAAAATAAATAACCGGACCAAAAATATAGATAGTGATAATTAATCTACACATAATAAAACATTGAACAGTAAAATTTGTGTCTGTGCATTGAATATATTTACGAAAAACTAATTGGGGGTGATGTTAAAATAGTATTAGAACACTTTTCAATGTTTTTTAAATTTTTTGTCTGCCTATTTGTCCGTTTGTCTGTTTATCTGGGTTAATGGGATTTGAATGAAACTCTTTGTGGTGCATAGATACTAAGCCTGGTCAACATCAAAAACACTTTTTACAGCGGCAAAAATGCTCATTTCTCCGGGAAATCAGAATTTCGGCACACTGCAAGAAACAATAACAAATCACTTTGATTATAATATTACTACGCTACGAGAACGAACTCGCTGGCACCGGCTAGTAAGTGTAAATAAAAGTCAAGACAAAGATAAATAAGTGTCGAAACGTCAATGAAAATTAAAACAGTTTTTCTGTTCTGTGTGAGATGATTAAGTTAATAGTTTAAGCGCTAAGTGCTCCCACGCTGTTTACACAGGCACCCACGCACCAACTCTGATACCAGGCGTTACTGGGTTTTCCCGTTACCGTTTAATATTTGTTTTGTTTAAGTACTGTAATCAATAATCTCTGTCACTACATTCATTCATTACATATATTGCATTTTACAAGCCCTGCCTCGCAGTTTCGTCCACATTAGTTCTCTAGCTAACACAATTTTTTTTTCAATCGGAGCAGAAGTTCTTGAAATTATTGCGTTTATGCTAAGAAATTCTTTAGCTTTATAATATTAGTAATTAAAACTCAACATACGCTTTCAGCTTAGGAGCAATATATAGATCAGGGATAGAGCTAGAACTATAAAAATCAGCTGCTTTAATTTACGAAATTGTAATTTAATCATTATGAATTTCTTTTAAAAGCAAACCAAACTATTTATTAGAACATAGCAACGTTAACCCATTTTTGATTCAGTTTATTGAGAATTTCAATCGAAAGTAAAGTTAAACTGTTATTAATTTGTAATACATCTGTAACATTACATGAGTCACTGAATCTTGACATGCAGATAACCTTTACGCCGCCGAAATATGCTTCGACATGGTTAGAACAGTCCTCGATAATAATTATTAGGCGATGTCGGTTTTAAATCTTTGTTCAATTGTAACACAATGTTTTTGTTACACGACATAGATACTGCAAGTACTAGTACGAAGTATTCAAAAGCGAAATTCAAAATTGAATGTTTATCACCTGCAAAATCATAAAGTGCCTGCTATTTAAGTAGCAGGTAGTGTCATCTACTTAAGTAGTAGTACCACTTAAGTAGCAGGTAGTGTCATCTACTTAAGTAGTAGTACCACTTAAGTTGCAGGTAGTGTCATCTACTTAAGTAGTAGTACCACTTAAGTTGCAGGTAGTGTCATCTGCTACTAGGACACATCAACAATGTTGTAAATATTGGCTGCATAGCGGATTTCACGGCATTTAATTAAAGATATATTATGCCTGAACACTGAGGATTCATAATCGGTAGGTACCTATTTAAATTACCTAACTTGAATTATAGATATCTCATAAATTAACGTTGCAATGACTTAATCTTATCTTAATGATATACAACTATAATATAATATATACTATGGACATTTAAATGGTTTAGAAATATGCGAAATAAAACCCATCTTATAAGGTTTATTTAAAATTGTAATGACGACCTAGGTCACAAAATTCTGTAACTCTTAATACATAATTGTTCTTCCCCGTAGTTCATAGTAGAAAAGAATTGGAGTTCGGTTACTAGTAAAATTTACACCGCATTTGAGAGGAAAAAAAATTGTAGAGCCTTGGTTTGGTTCACTACCGACGCCCATAGACATCCGCAGGTCACACAGGCGTGTTGCCCTACTTCTTACGTCTACTAACCTACAACACACCGCACGAAACAGCAGTCACTTTACGCCGGTTTCGTGTAAATGAGAGGTACCTCCCCGGTCGTGCCCCGATTCAGCCACATGCATGCATGCAGCGTGACATCTCTTACTAGTTTGTTGACACTTCAATCACCCCAAGTTATTGGTTACATCACTTGCATGACTCAGTTAAAATCACTGCACTTTACTTTGAACTTCAATGGTGACATTTTGCTGGACCAGTAATAATCGGCGCATTAATTAGCGCATGCAAATCTTGTATTAGTAATATTGGGCTGGGTAAAATGGTGAGTAAGAGCTTATTCATCAGTGAGTAAACTTTGTAAAAGTGGAGACTTGCGGATTATACTATATAAGGTCAATGAAGTATATTAAGATGATCATATTAGAATAAAATAAAACTGACGCATATACAAAAAATAAATATATAGAGAATATAAATAAATAAATAAATATCTGTGGACTTTACAAACCACGTTAGCCTAGCCCCGTGCTAAGTACCGTAAGGATTTGTGTTACGGGTACTAGACAACGGAATATATTTAATACGTTTTACAAAATTTTATATATTTAAGATTTTCATTATAGAAATACATATAATACATATATAAACATCCATGACAAATGCGGGATTCGAACCCGCGACCCTTGGCGGAACATGCTCCACCTATCCGCGCCCCGTACCACTGCGCCAGCCTGGTCGTCAATATGTACAAGAGATATACAATTGAAATTTAATATTTAAAGAATGAAAAAAATTTTAAATTTTCTTGGAAATCTTTCCAATTGGTACCTACGGGGTAGAAGCTGGAGGTGTGGTACTCGCTGAACTGAACACTTATTAAAACTCCAAGGTCAGGATGTGGCATCCTCATCCAATTACTTATGCATAATATAAATCAATGAAGTGAACCTTTTACTTAGTTTGAATTCTTGAATTAGGCTATTCAGCGACCGAACCCAGTGTGTCTTATTTGGTTTCGATGTAAAAACCACAGCTATGTTCTTTATAAGGAATTTAATAAAAGGAATTAAAGGACAGCTTTTTCGACGTGTGAGCCCGAATAAATGTAACCTGTACTGGTATCCTGGGCGCTTGTATATTGGAAACACTAGACAGCCACAATCGCATAAATGCATGCACTTTGCGACAATATCATGTAAGCAAGAGGTACCTCCTTGGCAGGATTCCGCTGCAATTACCTTAAACCAAATATTTGCGTTTCAACATGTCAAAGACATTAGGTACATAGGTAGTTGCAACTATCGACAATCATCAAAAGACTTTTATTATGTAAACAATTTTCTTACAATTTTCAATGGAGTTGTAAAGAGTTGAGTCACACCGCGGTATGACTAAATGAAATGAGTCGTTTCATTCAACATCAGAATTCTGGGTTAATGTTTACTAGCGACGGCGTGTCATCTTCTCTATGATAATACGAATAATAAGGTGGAAATTATTAAACAAGCGAGGTAAGAAGTGATGGAGACGAGATTCATTATCTTCATATATGATTACAATTCAGGCTCAGTATCTTGCTGAACTTGTAATCACAAAAAATGATAAACATCGGATATAGGAGATATTTTCCATACTCCACACTCATTAATATACTTATCTATATGTAAGGTAATCCAAAAGGAAGCTCTCGTCGATGAGAGTATTTCAATAAATATTAATGAAATTGAGACATTTATTGAAGATATTTTTTCATAAGGTTAAACAAGGGTGGAGTTATAACATTGACGTTTAAAGAAACAATTGTAAAAACATATTTTTAATCAAATATTTGATGAGAATTTTTGAATTTTGTAACAACTTAATATACTTAATTTTTAATTTATTATATATTATTTTTCGGTGTATCGTATAGTCTGCATATCTTCAGCCCATCATGAAGTGATACGTTGTAGATTTCTTACGCAGGTTTTCCCAGTATTTTTAAGGCTTAAACGACAGTATTTGTAATTGTTTGATGCTTTTCAGAATGATTATTTGGAATAATATAACTTTTTGTTATTAACGTTTATATTCTTTAAGTAGGTAGTAATCAAAGTATTTAAATTTCATTTTTATTAAATATAATTATTTCTTTCTAGACTATGAATTAATTATTGTAATTAGATTGTTACTGTTTTAATTAAGTATGAGTAAATTAATAAATGTTAGTGATTATCATCAGCATCGCGTTGATGATATTCGCAAAGTTCAAGATTCGAGCCGGATACTTCACCTACTCTACATAGGTAGAGTACAATATGATATCGTAAACGGTAATAAAATGCTGCATAAATAAATTAAATACTTAAAATATAAATTTATTATATTTTATATACCTACCTAATATAATAAATTATAATTAAATATTTAATTGTAATATTATTTATATATTCTGATGCCGTTTTTGCGCCTTGAACGGCTATTCATTATTACGCAAACATTTCCCAGTTGCACCTATTTGGCAAGTCTGTGGGCTATAGCCAATTAGTTAATATTGTAATATGGAAATATAAAAAAAAAGCAGTCTGCTTGTCCATTTTAGACGTTCCCCTCTTTCAACAATTTCAAGTATTTTGTTATCGCCCTACTCATGCTTTTAATAGTTTAATTAAAAACTAATAAATTGTTATCTAGACAAAACAATAGAATTATATTGAGTTCATTTGGTATAACGAATGAATAAATACCGAAACGATTGGAAGTTGAAATGTGAACGACAAAAAAACTTAGCTTAAGAAATACCTAACTAACGCTAATTGATATAATATAGAGCATCCCAAATTTGGCCTCTAAAATGCATGCTCTACACTCAGTAGAGCCTACATTTCGGAATCTTGTGTATATAACGACATCTAACTGCTATCCGGAAAAGAGCACACTATTATTGATGTTATCGTCAACAGACGTACGACATACGTAACTATCTAATCTGTGTGTTATCAAAAGAAAACATTTCAAAAATCTTACTGATAGGTATCAAGTTTAAAATTTTGTTTTTACATTTTTGTTCTATTTATCTTTATTATATAAACCGTGATAGTATAATTTTATTTTAGTTCACCTGGACCAGACATAATACCTATCATTTATTTTGATACCAACATAAACGTATAAACTCATCACTATAACTTTTTAAGGAAACGTAGATTTTTTATGCATTGATTAGATAAAATATAAATTAGCAAATATATTCTTGCAGTGTCATGCCAACATCATCATCGGCTTTTATCATCCGAAATATAGAGCTCTATTACACATGTTTATGTATATCAGACAAAAGTAGTTTGCGTAATACAATTGTATTATAACGATTATGTGGATGATTCATGGGCGACTCACGTGGCGTTATCAGCGAGTGTACCGTAGATGTTACCTGCGCGTGCGCATGACTCACGCATCCTGTTCCACCTTTGTACCACTTTCACGGATTTAATATTCAATATGTACCAGCTGTTATAACGCACATGTTTCTCAAACGTTTTCCTCATGTCGCGGAGACATTTTGACGTGATAACGTCTTATAAATCGATAGAGCAGGCTGTTCCAAAAAATTTGACAACATGCGGCGTTACCTAGTTGTCAAATGTACATGTTGAATTGTATGTTTTAGGATTATTTGCAAAATAAAGGAACAAAAAATTTAAATTGGACCAGTTACATGTTCCCACGGTCAAACTTTAGATCCGAGGCTTTTGGTCACATCTAATGAAACCACGGTATAGTATTTGTATGAACACCCTAACCAAAAAGTATTGTGTAAGCGATAGCGCGATGTATCAATCGTTATAACGCCATCTGTTATGCATTACACGAACTATATATCTGCTATGAACGAACAAATAGATTTGTTCAAGCTATAGCGCGATGTAGGATACGTGATAACGCCATCTGTTATGCATTAGACGAACTATATATCTGCTATACAAATAACTTGCAATCTAACATACCATTTCCAATTACCTCTTTCTCTATATACATACAAATCTATTAAACAAATGAAATTAAAATTTTCTTTTGAAAAATGCTACCATTCCATCAGTATTTTCTTAAGACGTTGTCACGTTCAACTATCGTCAGTAAATCGACTTTACAGACAACTGATGTTTTTTTTTACGTATAGGCTAGGCTTGGATAAATGTGATGAGGATTTTAGATGGGAATAAATTATATATAAATAATATCTGCTATGTATGCACAAGTCGATTTCTTTGCTTGTTTTTGTAATTCAATAATGGAGTAAATGTAACAAGATCATAATTTTTTTTCATAGGGAAAATTATCCTAAAAGAAAACCAAAATGATATAATTTAGAGTATATTGAACGCACGCAATAAATCAATCAATTTTATTAGAGACATTCTGTGTTAAAAAACAATGATCTATTAAAGAGTTCTTTGAGGTATTTATGAAATCCGATTTAGTTGTTAGAGGTCAATCTCACAGATTGGCCAGATGCGCAAGCTCACAAACAGGTCCGGCCGATGAGATGACAGTCAGATGCGTGGGAGAACTGCGTGCTCGACACTGATTGACAGAGATGTTCGATGGCAAAAAAACCGACATGAGAGACGGATGCTCGGACCTACATAGTACAGCTAATCAATCAGATAATTATAGCTTGTTTACACAAAGTACAAGTTCAAATATCATCTATACATATAATAAAACAGTAAAATCTGCACATTGAATTTATTTACGAAAAACTAATTGGGGGCGATGTTAAAATAGTATTAAAGCACTTTTCAATATTTTTTAATTTTTATGTTTGACTGTTCGTCTGTTTGTCCAGGCTAATCTCCGAAACTACTGGACGGATTCTAAGGAAACTTTCTGTGGTGTATTGATACTAAGCCTGGTCAACATCAAAAATACTTTTTACAGCAGTAAAATCCCTCATTCCTACGGGAAATCGGAATTTCGGTACACCGCGAGCAAACAATAAATTGACTTGATTAATTAATTAATTAACACTTTGATTATAATATTACTAAGATACAACGAAGTCGCAGGCACCAGGTAGTCCCAAATATACCAATTTAAATTAAATGCACTTATATTTATGTAAAGAAAACCATAAGGTTTTATTTAATTATGTTTTTTGTTGTATTTGTCAAAGTGACTTTGATTTGAAGTTTTATATAAATTATATTTTTATTGTAAAAAGATAGACCCGAAAATAAGGGCCTTAAATGTTGTTTCTTTTAATTACAGAAACGCAATTGAGTCTTTGTTTTTAATTTAATAGAAATAATATCATTATTATATTTATATATTTATACAGGCTAAGACTAAATAGGTTAGTTAAAATGGCAGGTAACATTTTAAAACTATTTCAAATATGAACAGATATTCTCAACTTGAATGATGAATTATTATTGCAGTTTTGTAATAAAGATTTTATTCACACATTATGTGTTTAATCGCAAATAACCTAGAATATTTGTATAGAACTATTAAAGTGTATTTAATTTTTTTGAATTCACTGGTTAAGAAATTGACGGTTTCAAAAATGTATTATTGTTCGTGTTCTAAGATTTTTTCATGCAACACGCACCTCAACTAGCACGAGTTTTCAGCTAAAACGTGGCATCTATCCAGATATAACTATGGATCTTTAGACTCAGGGGCGTAACTACCGCCGTATCTGCCGTATCAATTATACGGGGCCCCATCTCACGGGGGCCCCCAACGAGCGTAAAAAACGTTTCTTTTTCTTTTGTGTGAAATCGTTACTCTTCATAAGGGCCTCAAACCAATTTTTATACAGGGCCCTCAACGAGTGTAAGAAAACGTTTCTTTTTCATTTGTGTGAAATCGTTACTCTTCATAAGGGCCCCAAACCAATTTTTATACGGGGCCCCGTCAGTGCACGCTACGCCACTACTCTTTACAGATTATTATGAAATCGTCATATTATTTACCTTAAACCGGAAACTATGAAACCGAATTTCTTAATTTATTGGACATATAAGTCCTCAATAGCCTAATCAGGACTTAAACTAGAACCCGTGAACCGGCCCCTAGTGTCTGTTCCTCTTGATCATTATAAATCGTCGTATCATACTGTAAATACTATACGTGTTCTTAACATATGAATGTATACAATGTGTGTGCAAAAAATATGATTGTTTTTTACGGATCGAGTTGTTTTGCTATGGCATTCCTGAGGACCAGTTTAATATCTAATCCGTGACTCACATTCGGCAGCTTTTTTCGTTAAATTTTTGAATAAATCCGTAAAGTCCGTTGTCTTATGAAGTCACAGACCCATAAGCCATCTGATTGATAATATTGCGTGTCTTTATGTTCAATTTTGACCTTACATTGCGTCCTAACGTACACTTATAATTAGGTACATACGTCAGATCCAGTGAGAGCTTAGGTTGCTGTAGCCTGTAGCCCTGTAAGGCTTAAGGGCAATAGGATAATTTTTGTACCCATGAAAGGGCCCCTTTCCCAACAACAAGGTCTTCAAGCACCGGGCCAGCTAGGGCTTAATCCGGCGCTGTATATACTCACCATGAATTATACTTTTTAGTATTTGATTCATGCAAAGCAAGCAATAGCAATAGTTAAATCCTTTTGTTTATAATAGAATTTGACGGCTACTCTAATTCTTACTACAAGACAGGGATTTCACCTATCAAAATTATGTTACTAATAATAGTTTTGTACGTAAACATAAGACTGACACATTTGAGCACGAGTTTTATTTCATCTTAATCGTTTTATTCTTTCTCTCCTACGGATGAAGTACTACTATTGTTATGTTAACTTTCGTAACAAATATGTCAGAGGTATTAGTAGTAGTAGTAGTAGTAGTAGTAAATATAGGACGTCTGGTTCAACAGAAAACAAACTATAACTCGAATTATCTTATACAAAGTTATGTGTAGAATTGGATAGGGGAAATATCATTTAAATATCAACAACTTATGCGCGAATTTTTTTCTCGTTAAATAGAATCAATTTAAGTTCCTATTCTCTTTTTAATTAAAATATATTGGTGAAATTTTAAAATTTGCTAATATTAAAAACATACGAATGTCAAGAGGCTTTCGTTGGGTGAAAACTTGGAAGATAGCAATGTTACATCAATTCAAGACTGCTATTAATGTTTTGCAGCAACGTAATCAGAAATATTTAAATAACGTGTCATAGGAAACTTCTAAAAATGTTTATATGCATGCATACTTTGAATTTCCCAATGAGACATAATATATAAAATTTGTTTCATAAAATGTCGTCACCGGCTGCAAAAGTCGAGTCTTGGAAATTCTCTGAATATTTTTTTTTGCATTTAAAAATAAATTAAAGTATATAAATAATCTTTCTTTAAAAGATATATAATTAATTGAATTCTGACACCTCTGATAGACATTCCGTGACCATATCTGCTATACCAATACCAAAAGTGGTTTTTATCTATACTTTTAAATGGAGAGACAAGTTTTTGGCCTGTACAAACTACTAAATTGACATAGAACTTGCCAAATGACCAAATGCACTGTTTCGAAGAACAGATAAGTATATAATGGATTATATATTCCCCATATTATATGACCCCATATATTATAAACTAGCGGATGCTTTTTTTACCGCAGTCGAATAAAAAGTAGTCTTCACCTTCTATATGGGCTAATACTAAAAAAATTCCAATCGGACTAGTAGTTACAGAGACTAACGCGTTCAAACAAACAAACTCTTCAGCTATACTATATTGTTAGTATAGATAATATGAATATAATGAATGATTGGAAATCATTATTTTTCATTTAACGTGGGTATATTAGTCATCACTCATCGCTATTGAATAAAAGGATAATTATTTGCTAGAAATCAACAGGAAATCAGATCATTGACTTAGAAATATCGGGACAAGAATAATATCTATAGGAATGTACAATATTTTTTAATCTCACAAGAATGACAAATAATATTCAAATCAATCCCTATTTTACATTTAGTGTGGGCGTATTTGTCATCACTTTTGGATAAATACATTTCTTTCTTTTGAATAAATAAATCAGGTCAGGCTATAAACATCAGAACAAGGCTAATAACTATAGGGAAATATAATTTTAATCGTTACACAACGATGACGAATATTATGAGTATCCTAATCAATCCCTATATTACATTTTACGCCCATATACTTGATGTCACATTTGAATAAAAAACTTTTATGGCGGACTAAATGTTGAATTTCTCCAACGAAAAAATATATTAGGTAATCATATTAATGGTAAAACATCAGAACAAGGCTAATAACTGTAGGGATCTATATTTTTTTAATTATCACACGTCATTATGTGACAAATACTATGAATATTCTAATGAATCCCTATTTTACATTTTACGCGGGCGTATTTGTCATCACTTTTGAATAAATATTACTTTTGCCAGGGAAAATCAACGGACAGTCAGATAAACTAAGCCATAAATCTCGTCCCGAGACACGTCGTTCCAAACAGGATCTATTATTTCTAACCGTTTACATGAAACGGTTACGGCACTTACTCATGTTGAATATCAATGGATTAGATATATTCTGTTTGACTTGATTAAGTTATAAATTGAGATTGACAAAATACCCTTTATCTATATTATAATAAAGCTAAAGAGGGTCGAAAATCTGTACATAGAAGATATTTGAAAAAATATGTTTGGGAACTTAAAGTTGATAAAAGAACTTGTTCCAACAGTTTTCAGAATTTTTATCTGTTTCACGATCAAACGATCACATGAAGAAATTATTCCTATAAAGATATAAGATTAATATAAAGATATAAAATTAATAGATTTTGTAAATTTACATGGCAAAAATGACACAAATGACAAAAAATTAAAAGCAAATACCTAGTTTTGACATTTTTAAAGAGTTTTTACTACGTCACTAATCTCAAAGAAAGAGATAAAAAGGGGTTATCACTCACGTAATCCCGCGAAACGTGAACGGCGACTTAAAGGCCTAATCACAAGCGTGATAAGACTGATGTAATGATAACAGGAAGATGAGAATTAACTCGTCGGATGTTGTATGTTGTTATTCCGATGTATCATAATATTTAGTGGGAAATAATTATTGAGTCCATCTATGGTGGAGGCTCTGAAGGTCGCATCGGTAAAACTAGAATACGAAAGAAAGATTAGCTTTGGAAATATTAGTAAGAAGTAGTGCCACACTATATGCTTGCATGCAGCCGAATCGGATAGCACGACCGGGTACCTCTCGCTTACACGAGATCGGCGTAAAGTGACAGCTGTGCTGTCGCGTTTCTTGCGGTGTGTAAGTAGCCGGTGGCCCATGGAGGTGGGAGGAGAAAGATGGGCAGCGCATCTGCACAGCTTCTATGCGGATGTCTATTGGCGTCGGTAAAAATGAAAATGGCTCCGACTGCTCGTTTGTCCCCTATACCATAAAAAATATATATAAATAAAATGTAGACGTTGTAATCGAAATTTATTAAATATAATCAAAGTTTCCAGATGTAAAACAGCTGAATGTAGGCACTGAAATTCACTACTACGCAATTGAAATTAGATCTAAGTATCAGCCGATCACTTTTGTGGCGTCTAAGATTTGAGAAATGGATCCTTAATCGATATAATTGACAAGCGTTATTAAATGTCTTTTAGGAGAAGAGCTCTTGCCGATGACGTTCATTTTGCCAGGTGGCCCGGTCCTCCTTTTTCTTTTTAGTTCCTTATACGACGCACCTTCATCTTTTTTTTTCTTTATCTGGTCAAAAGCCTTCTTGGCATTACTCCGCTCTTTGCTTTCAGTTCTCCTTCTACTATGGTCCTAGTGTTGAATTAAGTCTCTTTTCAAGGGATTTCAAGAGAGTTTTTAGTCAAGTTATATAAAGGACTTGAGAACTAAAAGTCAGTTGATAAAAGTTACTTAGTTTAAACTGAAAGTTTCATGTTAAACATCCAACGCATTGATCTTAATGAAGGATAAACATTTAAATTCCTCTTAGAATATACAATACGAAGAATAAAGTAGAAGTTGGAGGTATTATCTTTTATGGATCATGAAACATGATATTGTATTCAGAGTAATAAATGGACATCTCATGTATAATAAATACGTACTTCAGTTTTATCGTCATCATCACATAGTCCGTTTACATTTTGTCATTATCAAATTTACTTTTCAATATTCCAAACTTTAAATTGATAAAGAAGTTATAATCAAGTTATTTACAATACCTACGCTATAGTATCAGGTAGATATATATTTTTAATTTATCGGAAGTTAAATTAAAAAAAGATTAACAACTCTAAAATTCTACTTGCCAGATTCTGTTACAGACAAAGATCGCGGCAGGTGGAGCGAAAAAAGAGTTAAAAATAATATAATAAAAAACTAAATAAAAGTAAAAAAAAGTGTAATAAAAGTATTCTCTGCTCAAATGACAATCACCGCAATAAAATGCCAAATCAACGAATCTTGGAAGTCAGTGGATGTAATATAAGCAAGTCTTTAAACTTCTAACCAGCAGTGGACAGGTGAGACATAGTCCTCTTTTTCCCCCAATATTTGAAAGATATAAATACGTTAGATGAATTTTCCACGGGCTCCGCACTATATTTTAATCTATTACTATAAAACAATATACGCCATTATTGAAAACAGTCCTTCATCAGCGGATTTGTCGATTTATATATTTTTCCTTTCGTTATCCTACATCTTTCCAAGTTATAATCCATAATTATTATAGTCCGTAAGTCGAGGGTTCTGCTCGTGATGAACTGAACGTGTACAGCGTGCCACTCGAGTTTTACATGTGAATTACGTTCAGTCTCGCCGCGGCCAGGCGCAGGCCCATTGTTCCACTGTACACGATCATTATGCTAATAACTCAAATTGGAATTCCCCACAAATATATTTGTTTCAAGTTTGTTTCAATTTTTACCGCTACAATTATCGTCTATACTCTCGTAACGATTTCAAATGTGTTGCTATTATGGCGGCTAATTTTATAATCGCATTTCATCCGAGCTAGTTACTTATGGCTTGACCACAGAGATCAGCGAGCAGTGAAAAATGAAAATGAAAAAGTTTTTATTCAAAATAGAATTACAAGAATTACTTTTTGAACAGTCAGATTCCATAACAAAAAGATACCGCAGATATTAATACACATTATAAAATTGTTCAATAACGAATTTGTACCTGACCATAAGAGAGCATTATAACAGAACTCATGAGGGTGTGATTAGTATAATAATAATGTCTATCTAGCAGATTTTGGCTACGGCGGCCGTCTCTATAGAGACGTATTATAGTGCACAAGTATGCGCGCAGACACAAGTGCACTCTCTATTTCCTCATTCTCATATTCCGATGAGACGGCAAAGCGACACGAGTGACACGACCGGGGAGGTCCTTCCATGGGTGTGACAGGTACTACTAAACCAACAATTTATTCAGTTGATCTTGTAAAAGCATGCATATTCTTGCAGTCGAGACTTTCTAGTGCAGTCCAATTGGACGAGTATTTAAAAAAAAAAAAATACGACATTTGGCACCTCTGACCTCTCACTCACAAAGTGACAGCTGTGTTGTTGCGTTTTGTGTGGTTTGTCAGTTTCCGATGGTCCATTGTATGGGAGGAGAGCAGGAGTGACATGTCTGTATAACAACTATGCTGATAAATAGGTTTTGTTATTCATAAAAAGGCGATACTTATACTTTTGTCCTCTTATGTAGCTATAATTAAAACGCAAGTACCCTCTACCATGTAGATTGTAGGTACTATATAACATATTCCTTTTGCAGTCTAACGAGACTAAAATGTATCATTTTTTACCATGAGAACAATTAGGTATGGACTGATTTATAATTTGGAAAATAAAATCAATTTTAAGACTTATTGCAGTACACCCTTAAATACCCGCCACCTCTAAGAAATAGACGTACCCATCGTGAAATTTTGGTTGGCTTGTCCGGCGAATTCAGGGATTCCTCTGAACGTACCTGCAACAATAAGGAGAAAAATTAGATAAAATTATAATGTGCTGTGCTGTAATTGATAAAGATGGCCTCCGCGTTCGTTTGTCCTATAAACAGGTCATTGTACATTTTTATATTAGTGACATGTTTAGTGATGGTTAAAGCTGATTATGTATTTTATAAACATGTTATCATCCTCTCTGATGCTAGTATCATTCTTGGATCTAAATCTTGAGGAAAAAAGAGATATAATCCGCTTATCTGTAGATGCTTATGGCCACTGGATATAAAATTTTGACGTATTTTATACGCAACTATAATGTGAGATGTGTCAAACACTCAAGTCGAATCCGTCGATAGATAGAAACGGCCATCAAAGGATCTTTGGCATTGAGGATGCAATGAAAATGAGGATGCTATTAAATATAATAATTATTAGTACAAATTGACAAAATAGCAAACGATTATTAAAATACTTTACCCAGTATACGGAAATCTGTAGGTATAATTTTGTTAAATGTATGTTAGCGAGTCGCTTATGTAAATGTGATGTAATTAAATAAAGCCTTATTACACGACCGTTGTAATAAAAGCGTTGTTTAATGATTACATTGCAATTTAAATTATATTAGCTAATACTTACTTCATTATATTTCACGGTTATTTAAGTTAAATATACTTAAGTATTTTTATCCGATACTATGTTACTTCTGGATTAATATTAGCCTTAATCGATATGTCGTGAAAACATTATTGACATAATAAAGGATAATTGATTTAGCGTAATTCATATTTTCTACCATAACCTACAAGTCCGTTAAGCCGATTACGTTCTTCTATTTTCTTCTGATCAAATTCGTTGCGAGTCCCAACACAGTTTTAGCTTCTCCCTTGGGCTTCCTGGGATCATATCAAAGGATCGTTGTGGCTGCTGTTGATCCTGACACAGGAGTAGCAGCGGTGGGAGCGAGTCAGCACATGCACATATTTATCATCATCTTATAAGTTTGATTCTATTTCAATAACCGCTAAGATTGTTATTTTCATCTAACCCGTATGACCATTTACTTTGCCGTTGCTGCTTTTATCTCCTTCAATCACTACACAGGAAGCTCATGCGACACATTCAAACTTTGTCGCAACGACTTTAATAATAATGTTCTTCTTATTAAATCCAGTAAGAGAAAAATAAAATTATTTCAATGTCTATTCTCAAACGTTTCAGAGTTCAAGTTTTCGAAGACCCCGGAAATCAATACAAATAAATTAAAAACGTCGTTTAATTTGGCTCTAGAAAGGATTTCCTGAATGTCATCCGTTCACTTTCTTAAATACCTTTTAAAAATACGTCTTCATAACGTCTAATTTACGTATACAAATCAAATAAAATACAAAACATCTCGTCAATTTGTTTTATTTTTTAGTTTTTTTTTTAGTCTACAAAATAGAGTTATCGGAAAGTTGCCATGTCGTATCGGTAATAATTATAATCGCTTGTTACCTGTAAGAAAGCGAAACTGCGTCCTAAGGTATGAATCATCGCGCACAAGAAAAGTTGACTCACGGTTCAACTACCTTTCTTTTTGTACTGATTAATATTAAATTGCGAATATGTGCACACCACAGGTCTAAGAGCATGTTAGGAGATTTTTTTTTAATTCTAATTTAAGGCAAAGGATGTTAAGTGATCATATCCCCCACAGACATCCGCAATACCAGAGGACTAATCGATTTTGCGTTACCGTTTTACTAACTTTATACGCAATGAGGTAATGATACTGTAACATATAAGAATAAGACTTGAAAGAGTGAAATTATTGTATTAGGGAACATATTGGGAAAACAATAATGTAGAGTAAAACTGTGTAAAACAGTTATAGTATTGTAGATGCCTAGCTTGTTGTGTAGCCTTCACTTCCGACTCATGATCGCTACTATGGTGTTTACTCCTTAGGGCCTGCGCAGACGACAAAATTTTTATCCACGAATAAAAATGTATGCAAAGTATCGCGTACTTTTAGTCCCTCATTTTCGTTACTCGGTACAGTTGTAAGATACTTTTTTTAGTGAACAAAATGTCCGTGTACAAAAATCCCTCATCTGCGCAGGCCTTTAAGAACGAACAAAAGTTCTTTTCTTCTTCTTTTCGAACTTTTGTGGCATACGGAGCTGATAGTGATTGTTTTTTTTTCCAGGGGTATTTCTGTTCTACGGAAGGTTTTAAGATTGTCTTTGGATATGGGTTTTTCCGTAAAACGCAGATCTTCTAAAAATGGTGAATGAATGAGTGATGAGGAATCTCAATTCTTTTCAACCTTATTTGCTTCTGACAATTAAGCTCATTAGCTAAAACAGAAACATGAATAGAGTGGTTATTGCTTACTATTATTTTGTGTATTTGTAACTTATACAACGAAAACCTAGTAGCTTATCTTGACTAAAAATGGAAACCGTCTCATTAAATCCAAATTGTCTTGTATAGTTTTACGATCGTCGTTTACAAACAAATATAAAATAGCATATATAAGTATCATAGTCTAGCTTCATTGTAGTTAGCCAATTGCAATGAAAGGTATATGTTTCGGTAAAACGACACATCGGCAATTGTCTATATTCGTTGGCGTGGGCTCGGTATCCGATAATGGTTTTGATATGACTAAATATTGACCAACACCTGGCAAATACTGCTCATAGCGCCCGTATAGTGTAGAAATGATTGCTTTTGGTTGGATTGCAACATTCCGTTATTGTATTAAACTGGTTTTATTAAACCTATAATATTACACATAAGGCTAAAGATTAATGTAATTTATATATTTTTTCGAATGTCTTTTTAAATTTTACAACTGTTGTCTATTGGTTATGGGAAGAGAGCTAGCTGCATGTAAAAATCGGATATGGTTTCATTTTGAAGACCTCAAACCATAGATGGGCAGAAAATATAGAGGACAAATGAAAATAAAGAACATTAAAGTAAACGGTTATCTACAAATAACAGTCAACTCGACTAATATAAACTATACTATTTTACAATAAAAAATACATTTACAAAACATTTCATAAATTTCGAAATTACCTTATAAACCCGCTTTAGCTTGTCATCTACCTACTAGTAATAATTTATAGACATGAGTACGAAGTACAATTATTGTATTGTATTATGTATTGCACAATATTTCTAGTCCACAAAGACATCTCAAGATAAACATAGACGTCAGTTATCTCGAAGATTACGCGGGAAATCGCACGTCAGATAACAGAGGAGGCTAGACTAATGATAGTTGGACGTGATTGGGAGGAGCCCGAGTGGGAGTAACGACTTAAATAACCGACGGTCAATAATTTGGTTTTAGTGCGGGCAATTTAATTCAGCTTAAGACGGCGCGTGGGCCAGTGCAAGTGTGATATAAAAGTGGATAAGCGACGCGCCAGTAGGCGGCCGGAAGGGCCGACTGCCGAGCGTTAGTCCACTTCCTACTTAGACTTATATTCGGCGGAAACGCTATTTTTGGCTCCCACCGCGCGCCGCTTCCTCCGAGGAAAGTCTTGTTTAATACCCAATCGGATTAATGATAAAATATCTTACATTGGCTTTAAATAACTGGGGACTTTATTTGTATTATTTAATTATTATTTAATATTTTGTGTGTTTATCAAAAGTCTGTTATTAACCTTCAAATAGTAATTAAACTTAATTACATTAGTGCCTCATTCATGTTCAATAGGTCAACTTATTTATTGCTTTTGTTATTAATTATAACTCCTTATTGCTCTTTTGCCCGCATTTTTAAAAATTCTACTTATTTTATTAAAATAAGTAACCCTAGAAGAAGAAAATTACTTAAAGCTCTAGGCTCATCACATCTTCGAAAATTTTTCATACACGATACAAAGATCGTATTCCCTAAAAGAATGTAGTGTTACGAACAGGAAGATACCGGTGACATACCGGACCACATTCCCCACTTTTTGCGGGCCCACATACCGCATACCCCGACAGCATGGGCGCGCTGGGAATGCGTTCACACTCATCGCCGGAACTCCCAATTACAGGAGCCATTATAGGAACACTTAAACGCTATAACAGTTCTTTTTAATCGTCTTGCAAGTTGGGATGATTTGCAGTTACATGTCCTCGCAATTGCACCGGCATACCCCAGGGTCAGGTTACAGTGTCGTGGTTTTACCAATAATATATTGCGAGTGATGTAAGCTATCAACTGGAAATAACTATAATGAAATAAGCATCCGTCCATGAGCATTGGAAGTATTTCGCAAAGGAATCGAATTTTAATATCACCGCTCTTTTTTATAACATAATATTAGCTAAATAATAATAATAACAAAAATGTTAGCTACCAAAATCCAAATCAGCATGAACTGTTACGGCAGTGTATGAAATTCATTAGAATGACAGATTCGCCATCTGTCCAACATTGGTCGTACCGTAGGGACGTACAAACTCAGAAATCTACGTAGGCTCAAGCGCAACAGCTTTGCTAAAAATCATCACATGATCAAACTCATACTTTACGATAAAGGACATACAGAAAATGCTTGTTTATTTATATATAGATGGTAAATGTTACCATTAAACAACAGTAATATCTATTATGATTTATTTATCTTTGTCTAGGATTTTATAAGGTGGTACCAATATTCATCATTATCCTAAACGGCGAGTAGAAGTTGCCTTATTTGAGGTTGCGACTGCTCTTCGCGAGCCGCGACTTATCCACAGACCACATCCTTATTTAGATTCTAGACACGAGACATACGTGGATGCTTTATTGTGAGAACAGAGTGAATTATTTCATATCACATTCATATTTTATTATTTATAGAGGACGGATGGACTTCTTTAGAAACAATTGAAGGTCCGAGTTACGGAATATGGAGTAAAATCGTGTGAATCAGTAATGAAACACTAAGCGAAGCACGTTACCGAACTGAAATCGCTTTAGGAATAAAATATTGTCTTGTGTCGGAACTGAGACCCATAGTTTTTTAATTCTTATTACAACATTACGACCCTTGCAGCAGAGCGAAATTTTGTTATTGGATGGGATAAGGTGTGAGCATGAATGCCTAACGTTTTTCAAGCTTGCCTTCGTGGGCCCAGAACTAGCAGGATTAGAGAAGCATATCTCTCTCATATTGGTAAAAGTTAGGTCTCTTACATAAAGTGAAGAAGGTGTCTTACAAGAAGAAGTGTCAAGGTTTTGATTTGTAAGAGATTCGTATACAATTATCCAAGGTACATACATAATGTAGGACAAACTGAAGTACATTTATTTAGTGGTAATGTGGAGGAGTATAGACAACAAACTACTTTCGAATAACAAATGGTAGTGATCCTTGAATTTGAATACACACTGTATAAATAGCTAACAAATGTATACGACCTTAAGTTATTTTAAGGATAGCTTTAAATTTCGCATAGCCGTGACCCATATTGAAGAAATGATTTTAGCGACATGCGTCTTCATCAACCGCAACGACAGCTGCCAGGCTGCAAACAGTCAGCCACGGATTTAGAGACGAGAGGCATTTGGCTAACAAACACCCTTAATAAACCAAAATAAGAGATTCACTCGACTCAATACGATATACTAAAATTTGATTGAATAAAATTAAAACATATAAAACTAGAAAATACTTTTTTGTATTCCCTAGTTTTATTTCGATCTACCTATACTCTTTTTATGGAACAAAATAAAACTTTATTATTTTTTTTTATCGTGACGAGATATGGGAATCATGATAAAGGAAAAAGGGTTTTTTATAACAATGTTAATTTATTTTTTAATTGTGAATTGGGTAAAACCAAGCACTAAAAAGTCCTTGGTAGTATTTAGGTTTTTCTTCCTCAATTTAGCTAAGTTCTTGTACTCCTTGTTAAAAATGTACGCATATTACCTCAATATTATTATTTACTTATTTAATATCATCTATTTTATTAAAAAATAATTAATGAAATATAATACTAAAACTATTATTTCCTGAACTCTACCTATTATTTATCTTATATATAAAAGATAGAGTTGAGGAAGATGACTTTTCAGGAAGCCTCCAAAACAATTTCTTGTTGATATTATGTAAGAAAGCGACACTGACCCAATTTGGCTTTACACTTGTAAATTTGCAACAGTACAACTTTGTGAATTATATTAAATTACGCCCGCACATAGTCGTAGTGTGCGCGGCGATTTCTTATCTGGATGCGGCCATAAGGTCAAAGTTTTAAGGGAAAATCAGATCTGGCACAATGTTAAAGAGTCCAAAATCGTCTGAAATATATTTTTGCGAGATGAGGATCCGTTCTACCCTTTAACCTATGGTGTGATAAAAATCAACTTTATGGAGAAGTGTTTAGGTTTATTCTGCATTTTGTCGACCTGTATGTAGGTCAAAGAGGGGAACTTGTACATTATATGCACGGGTGGTGCATATAAATAACTTATAACACGCCAATATTAATGGTTTGTTTACGTTTAGCAGTCTCCGAGTCCTTTTTGTAAAATTTCATAGCTCGTGTTGTATATATAGTAACATGCTGATAATATATTTCAAAATCAACGAATATTATATGGATTAAGAATTATTGATCTTGATTGTTTACTTAAAAGATTTAAGAGATTTTTAAAATTAAAGAGTTTTTGGATTAAAATAATTACTTATAAAATAGGTAATATTGATGACCAAGATATGCTTTACTTTTTAAGATTTTTCTTAAATAGATGCCCTAATTTCAGATTTGAATTTTGACTCTATATTACTTTTATCATCCTCGATAATACTTAATGATTAGTTGTTTTTATCCTGATTAATGTCCTATCTCGTCGAAAAATTATGGGATGAAAATGTAGAGTCAACGACTCTACATTTTGTATTGTACAATTATTGGTCACTTTTATGTTCTTTTCTGTTCCATTTTTTTTTGAATCTCAAATTTCGGACCAAATATTACAAAAGTCCATAGCAAGGCTTGCCGTATTCTCATCTAACTATTTTTAATTAGCATATATTTAGCTGAAGCCGCCGAATAACCTGTTGATTTTTCTCAGAATTATACCAAGGTTAGAGGTGCGAATACATTTGAACTAGGTCGGCAAAGTGGAACGGCTTTATGATGGTACTGAATCATGTAAACACAAAAACCGAGACGTATACGGCATGTATTTACGGCTGAAAATGGGCTTAGTAAAATTTTCACTGTGATCGAAACACTTTTCTTTAATATTCAGTATAATTAGGTTAGACAAAAACAGCTTTTAGTTAATTTTTTTCTTAAAAAGCATTTGAAGACATTCATGCCAATAATAATAATTGTTTTATTATAATATACCATCCTTAAATCACTTAAATTGGGGGGGGGGATGTGTTTATTTTTTTGGGTCAACTGATAAGATTTCTAGATTGTCTTGACTGACAATAAGATAATCTAGAAATAATTCTCTATATAGAGTATTTATGTCTAAAGAACATGTAAATCCTCTTGTCTAAGCCATTTTTATTGTCTTCGTGAGAGTTAAAAAAACATTAAAAACGCCAAGTAACAGTATAAATAAATAATTAACCGGCCGGTTACGTAGGCATTTGGTTAGTTCGAGGTTACCTCATATCATTATTTTTACCTTCTACAGGACAAATCGCCTATAGTAAATAGATTCATTATTGTTACTTGACAAACCGGTTTTTATATTTAACATATATTATTATCAATCATATGTTATGTAATTAAAGAAAATTAACTAAATGTAATGTAATGTGTGTTAAAGGTAACTTACCTTCTTTGGGAAGATAATTTTCGGTTTTCCAGTATAAGCGGAATATGCCATATTGTTATCAACTTTAGTAAACACCATAATTTGGTTGAAAACACAATATCCGCCACGAGAAAACACCAAATTGAATTTGACCGCGTAAATAAAACGTTTCGAGAATTTTCGCTAATCACGTGTAGCAATAAAACTAACTTGATAATAAGATGTAAACTGTCTAGGAATCACGAGGAAAGTATATTTCGGTTGTATTTCGACGCTACGTTTAATCCTTGGACGCTCGGCGTCCACGTCACCGCCGTCACTACGTCTATGTCGCGCGAAAAAACCGATACAACGTGTGTACAAATAAATATCAAATTAATACATCAACACATAACTCTACAGTCACATTTTACTATCGACGCGTGCTGATGTAGAGCTCTTGACACATCGTACTCTACACGATTCTCTTTCTGTACTGAATTTCGGTTGGCTCAACTGTTGCTTTTAACATTTTGCCGGCGCGTCCCTCCGCTCCACCACCCGTCTCTCTCGTTCACAATATTTATCGTACTGGAGTAACAGTGACGACACGACACTTGATAGCATGACTATATCTATAGTAAATACGTACAAATGTAAAGTTTTAGGTAGAGAACATGTTTAATTCGCTTTGTGTTTGTTTAAATATAATATATTTATTATTGTAGAGTCTCATGTAGAGTATTGTCATTGAGTAAAGTTCAGCATATTTTTGTGTTTAATCAATCGGCTGATAAAATAGTTAAGGATTATTATTATTTAGATATATTAGTGTAATCAATTAACTTACTTATCAGTTAAAATATTTGTTTGTAATGCTTATCAGTTGTTCCGTTTCCTTAAATTCTTGCCGTCACGTGCTTACAACATTACAATAACTGATTGAAGAAAGATTTAATTAAAAATTTAATTACTCTACAACCAAACTCCTTTTAACAATAAGTAGTTAAATTAGTAATAGTGGTAAAATACTGTATGAAATGATTGGGCTGAATATTTTTTTACTTCCTTATATTTTTAAAAGACATTATAAAGATTAATTGCAGAAAGTAACATGCACACAAGTAAAGCAAAACCGCTGTTGTCTTTTAAAATTTTGAGGCAAATGCCCATGATCATCGCCTAAACTCAAGGTCGTAACAGCGAGTAAGTTTCTTTATCATACTTTTTGAGTTATAAGATGAGGACGATAGAGCCATCGTCTTGCTGAAGGACAAGGAGTTTCTCGATTTACTATTACTAAATCTATTACTCACAGTTGTGGCGCTAATGTCACAACTAAACAACAATTGTTATTGTAGCAGTTAAGTTGATTACTACTATTGTGTTTATGTAGAGTCCTTATCTTAAGGCTTTGTTAATTCAAACGAAATTAATTGTGCACACGTTTTTGTTGTATATTTTGGTTCTTCCTTTGTGTGCACCGTGTGGGTGGCAGTACAGAAAAGGTAAAGCAAGTCTTGTGATTCATAAGGACTTAACTGTTTTTTGATTTCTTATTTTTATGACCAAAAGAATCGTTGATTACGTTTAAATGAGACTTCGTTTTTCGTTTTATCTGATAATGTATTTGAAACGATGTTAATTTCTTATTTTTACACTGATGTCACATTAAAAACTACTTTAGACAATTTATACCACAGTTCTTCATATTTATTACCTGATGTTTTAGTTATTTTGATGCAGCCATAGACGTGGGACTATAGATAATTAATAATTTTTTTTCGCTTTGATTGTTATTTTTAATGAAATGTTTTGTTATGGTAGGAAGGCGACATGTCTCATAGAGGCCATCCATTAGAAAGAAACTTCAAATCAGAAAGAAGAAGAGTGGATTGTTAATTTACGGTGAAGGGTAGTCTAGATCAAATCTGATTTGTGTGTTTATTCGTAATATTCACTCATTCTGTTGAGAATGTAAGGCCACACAATTGGAAAGTTAACCTCTAAATTTTGTCAGATGACACACTGCTCGTGGCCGAAAAAACATTCACAATAAACCTTTTGTTTTGAAAGGTCAAATGCTGGTGGTTCTATGCTAAAAACTAAAGCCCTAAACAGAAAATCAGACTAGATACTGTAAGAGGACTGAGAAGTGGGTCACAATATTTTCCTTTACCCCAGGTAGAGTATGGGATAGAACTTGGAATACTCTATATAAAATTCAAAAATCGTCCTGACAATCGTCAACTTGTATGAATTGCTAACTATCACTTCTCTATTTCGTTTCCAAGCTAGTTTATTAATTAATAATTATCTCACTAATCTTCATAAGTGGATAGCCGAAGTAGGTACCATATGTGCGAGCACATATGGTACCATTTCCTTAATATACGGTAAAACACAACTAAATTGAAAGTATTTTAATTATTTTAAGTAAGTATTTTAATTTTAAGAATTAAATAATATTAGCCATGTTAGAAACCTTTAAGCTATATTCTAGTTCATTGTTCATTAACTCGGTCACTATTGTTCAAGTGGCGTCAATTGCAAACTACAGTATCAGCCATCCATATTTAGAGATCAGCGCCTCAACTACAACATGTGTGATGATCCGTCAACTTATTCGTCACATTAGTGGTTAGGAATAGAAAGCTGTGACACACCCGTCCCGCCGTCGTCGGCTCGAAGGACCACAGCCGGCGCCCGGCGGCACTTCATCAGTTCGTTTTATTTTAACTTTCTTATTCATTATGGGGCTTAATAAACTCGACGCTGATTTTTCGAGACGAAAGCTTTGAGTTGAAAAGTCTTGATGTTAGATTTTGCACGTTGAACTTGCAAAAATGTATGCATAATATACTAATTTAGGACATTTTTGCAACCAACCAGTCTTAATACATATTTCACACATTTCATTGAATTTCCAAAAATCCTTTCTTAGCGGATGCGTACGTCGTAACATCTACCTGGATGCCAAATTTCAGCTTGATCCGTCCAGTGGTTTGGGCTGTGCGTTGATAGATGGCTATGTCACGTTTGAGTTTTGTAAATATAGATAGGGGGCAAAGGAGCAATCAGCACACAGCAAGGCAAATGATTTCCGACGCCCACAGCTACAAAACCGGGGGCTAAGCAATTAGTATCTGAAATTATCGCCTCTTTCCTTTTATACTTTTGAGTTAAATACATTAGTAGTAATAGTAGTAGTAGTACATTTAACTCAATGTTTTATTCTAGACTTTTTATGCACAAGACGTCGGTAGACCTTTCATTCGCTAACATGCATGTTGCGAACCAGGTCATAAAATGCAAAGAGCCATGCCACATGTGCACACGCTTTGATCGCGAGCCGCGTGCATGTGATTTCTAATTGTTGCATAAACAATAATATTGTTTATGTGTGAATCGCTCTACATGTAATTTTTCACACACATGCAATTTTAATGCCGAGTAAGATAGTGACGTAGGATGTTTAAATCTCTGACGTTAAATCTTAACTCTCGTGACAGAAGCCGGTTGACCTAGCAGTATTTTGATAGGGAAATTATCTTGGACTGTTTGCGCCAATACTGTGATGCATCTGTCGTTGTAATTATAGTATAGAGGGATGTTTCCTCTGTCTACGATAGATGGCAAACAAATTGTCAGTTCACATGAACCATACTTAACCTGTGACATACAGACTTTGCTATTTAAACACGTAATGTTATTCAGACTCTTAGAAAATGCATGAAATTCAACAGTAGGTACCTATACTATCGCAGTATACTAATATTAATACTTTATTGCATTATAAATGTGGCTCGATTTGGTAGCAATATAACTATGCCACTTCATTAACTGTATTTTTTTCAGTAAAAGGTAGTGCCACACTGCATGCATGCATGTAGCCAAATAGGGCCGAGACGATACACGAGACCCGTGGAGGTGGGAGGAGAAAAGAGGGCAGCGCATCTGTATAGCCCCTATGCGGATGTCTATGGGCGTGAGCTCGTTAGTTCCCTAGACCATAAAAAAAACTTCGATAACTGACTCGTAAAATTATGAACACTAGTCTATCTTCGTCTACTGTTTACATATTAAGCGCCTTTCGTCAAGGACAATGACAGCTGATTCCCTACTCGCAACCAATATGAACCAGCTCCTACTGTTTGCCATCGTCATTCGTACCTTTCTAATTTTGAAGGTTAAGCTTCCGTTTTCTAATAAATACTAGCTTCAATTTCAGACTTTAACAATTGAGTTATTACACATATAAACCTTCCTCTTGAATCACTCTAATTATTTAAAAAAAAAAACCATCAAAATCTATAGCATAATTTTAAAGACCTAAGCATACAGACACAGACGGAGAAAAGCGACTTAGTTTTATACTATGTAGTGATTCTGTTATATAATCTGCGAGCCAGATATAGAAGAATATT
>LUGF01050606.1:91013-104149 GCA_001625245.1 Calycopis cecrops | reverse complement strand
GCGGCAGCGGCCAGGCACCGGCGCGGCGGGTTCGCGGATGAGTGCGAAAGCGTGCCCGTGTTCCCGTCGTACGGTGCAAGGAGAAAGCACAGTGGGGGTTTAGCCGGTAAGAGTCTGGCATAACCCAGTTGCCATCCCGGGCGGCTGGGTATCCATGAGGATTACCCACTATAAAAAAAAAAATCCAACGTATTTTTGCTCGCAAAAAACTCAATGAACCTTTTTTTTTCAATTTCCTCCCTTGACTCAATTTGCATTTAAACAGAAACTGACTCACCGCTACTGCCTCTGACATTAGATTTACTCACCTGCAACAAACGGAAACCTCCAATAAAACTATAACATACATGATTCATATGTTAGTCAAGTTTCTCGAGCCTTCGACTATGTTTGTGTTGTGAATAACGGGGGCGTGCGACGGATAGCACGATAACAATATTTTTAATGCCAAATTATTCAAGTCTTGATGATAGAAGCTGCTCTTAGCATTTCAACGAGCACACCGATTGACTTAGTAGTTTTTTTTTTTTTTATAATACAGGAAGGCAAACGAGCAGCCGGAGCCATTTTCATGACTACCGACGCCCATAAACATCCGCATAGAGGCTATACAGATGCGCTGCCCTCATTTCTCCTCCTACCTCCGAGGGCCACCGGTTACTTACACACCGCACGAAACGCGACAGCACAGCTGTCACTTTACGCCAGTCTCGTGTAAGCGAGAGGTACCTCCCCGGTTGTGCCGGCCCAATTCGACTGCATTTTGATCCATATACGATCATTTATTTATGAAATCAGGATTCATTTCAAATATCTCAGTTTCTTATATAAAAGTTTGGAGTTTTAAATTCTACGACTAGTGAGTCACCAGCGAAACTTTCACGATGATTCAACTGACCCATGCCACTTTTTAGATCAATTTTATGTCAAAGAATTGGGTCGATCGTTGTTTGTGGACACAAATTTTCTTTAATTGTTTTCTCCTACTTTCTTGTTTTTTATACTGCACTTTTTATGCAATTTAGTTGATCATATGTTATTATAAATATTTGACAACCGATTGAGGCAGTGATAACATAGTTCAGGTCTTGGAGTTGTTATAGAAGGTTCAGTCAACTTGCATCACGTATTATGTTGCACCAGAGGTGACGTGTTCGAATCCCGCTCAGACCATGGGTTTATGTTTATCTATGTGCTCGTATCATATGTATTTTTAAAATTTTTAAAATGTATAAAAAAAATAAATTTATTTCTGATGTTTAGTACCTATAACACAAGTCCATAAGATACTTAGACTAACGTAGAGTGTAAAGTCCACAAATATTGTAAACTATTGAAGGGCAATGTACTATATCTTACAAACAGACTGTAAAACAACAAGCTATTGATGATTATGACAGTACAATTGATTTTTTTTTTTATGGAAGCAGGGCAAACGAGCAGTCGGAGCCATTTTCATGACTACTGACGCCCACAAACACCCGCATAGAGGCTATACAGATGCGCTGCCCTCCTTTCTCCTCCCACCTCCATGGGCCACCGGCTACTTTCACATCGCACGAAACGCGACAGCAGTGTCACTTTACGCCGGTCTCGTGTAAGCGAGAGGTACCTCCCCGGTCGTGCCGGCCCAATTCAACTGCACCTTCTCTTAACAATAATAATCTTGTACATAGACGTTTGATAACAGTGACAAATTACTCCGAACCCGACGTAACAGTTACAATGAATTATTACTCACTCGTAGACGTACGGGCAGTTGCTATCTCATTCTTTCATAATCTATTACCTTACAGATAAAACATATATCACAAACTTTAACGCAATTAATCTGTGGGCGATATATGAATCCAGGGCAGTGATTTCATGTAAATATTTATCTAACGGCCAAGTCTCGATTGCTTTTAGCAAAGATAACTGTCGGAATATATTGTTAAAATAATGATAGTTCATCTATTGTTGTTGGGCGTGGGAAATACATCATAATGTATCCGTGATGCTGATTAAATGACAATTAATGTTCCTTCAATGATCTGATAAGCATTGCGAATGTTTTTATGCTGATCACAAAGAGATACTCTACAAAGATGCTCATTTCAGCTAAGAGGAAGATTTTGTACTTTACAATAGCCTCATTTTTAATAAATATCTTTTGATATACACCAAAAAGGAAGGTAGATTATATCAAGTTATGCTCACAGTGAAGATAATTTGGATGGAAGGACCGAGTGATCGATACCGTTCAACTAAACAATGAAAGTGGTGATGCCACGTTGCATGCGTGCATACAACGGAATTGGGCCGGCACAACCTGGAAGGTAAGTACAAGTCGACCAGAGAATGTGTGGACATATTGGCCTCCTCGCCCT
The DNA here is from genome assembly GCA_001625245.1 of Calycopis cecrops. Taxonomy (NCBI): domain Eukaryota; kingdom Metazoa; phylum Arthropoda; class Insecta; order Lepidoptera; family Lycaenidae; genus Calycopis; species Calycopis cecrops. The sequence goes on along the minus strand of LUGF01050606.1, from coordinate 101,780 downwards.
CTTCCCTCTAGGTACAAATAGCAACTCGGACCCCACACGAATCACGACAGCATATCTGTCATGTATGTAAAGCAAGAAGTATCTCCCCAGCCGTGCCAAATCGAATAGGCTGCAATGCTGTGTTGCATATACGTTACATGCCAAGTGGAAGTAGGACAATTCTGACAGATCAGAGTTGAAAGCTGATGCCGAAGTACATCTTTTAATGGTTGTCCGCAGCTCTCCACTCACGATGATATGCTGGTAGCTGTCACTAGCCACTCCACGGTCGGAATGTCAACCTGCCTCTAGATTCTAGAATGATATCTATGGTATAGGTAACCAGTAAATGGTCTATGACTAACAGTAGACAACACGTCTATACAACATGCTGTTATGGCAAGAATCTCTACAAAATTAATGATGAACTCAACAAAAAAAAAACTCTTTATTTTATTGGAAACTTATCAACCTTTTCCCTCTTCACTTCTGCACTTTCATTCACTTTAATCTGAAGTTGAATGATGAAGGTTTTTGAGAAATTAACAATATATCATACAATTCTTATACTCGGTGTACACTTTATCCTAATCTAGATTCTAGGTATTTAAGATAATACTTGTGAATGAGTTACTACTCTATGAGCAATACGTTTAGAAATTGAACATTTCCGGTCTCCATCGCCTGTAAAACTCGGATTTTCTTACCTAAATTATACTAGCAGAGCTCTTTTTTGTTGACGCAGGAATACATTTACGTATGATGCCTAAGAACCTAGGTGACACCTAGACCGATGTCGGACTCGATACTTGGGGTTGTAATACCGACTGAACCCCTGCCTTCAGCCGCTATAATTGTAAGGCCCCGGATACCAGCCTATTGTTGGAGGGATCCTGTTGCCTTAGCGAAAAAGCCAGACTGCTCTTCATTGGGGAAATGCCCGGCTGTTTCTAACCCCAGGGTAAACCCAGGGGTTAGGTTCCCATCCTGCCCCTGATCCTAGTACTACAAAGGAGCACACCATCATCCTAAAAGGTAAGAGGTAGTGCCACACTGCATGCTTGCATGCAGTCGAATTGGGCCGGCACGACCGGGGAGGTACCTCTCGCTTACACGAGACTGGCGTAAAGTGACAGCTGTGCTATCGCGTTTCGTGCGGTGTGTAAGTAGCCTGTGGCCCATGGAGTTGGGAGGAGAAAGGTGGGCAGCGCATCTGTATAGCCTCTATGCGGATGTTTGTGGGCGTCGGTAGTCATGAAAATGGCTCCGGCTGCTCGTTTGCCCTCCTATATCATAAAAATAAAAAATAATAATAAAAAAAAGGACCCGCCAGTCGTTCTAAAACACGCCGCCGCTTGCTGATTCAAAGGGACGGGTGGAGGACTCCTTAGCTGAGCTGCTCTTAATCTGGCTTCTCCCCCCAAGCTTGTCCGGTGTGGGTAGCCCTGTTCGGCATAGCCTTGGGGCCACAGAGGCACGCAAGCCACTCGCTACGATAAGGTGGCCGCATGTCGGGAGGATACTAGCAGAGCCCTACGGTTGCACGCGTAAAAACTGCTAGCATTTGTCATATCGTGGTGAAATATATATTTTAAGATCCATCGAGAAAAGGGCTATCTAACACAAAAAAAAAATGCAAATCCGACCCGTACTTCCTGAGATTATTACTCTTCAACTTACAATATTAATTTGTGTTAATATTGTAAGCTTTCTTTTTAAATTCTAAGTAGATGACATCCTATTATCTTTGCTATAAATGTACAGTTCGTATTTTTTGAGATTTATGTTAGGTCGGTGCTCATGTTGAGCACTGGAAAGGGCTGATGTTGATGCCGCCACGTGTTTCCATGTTCGCATATAACACGTGACGCGTGTGAACCACAAACATTCGTTCAGGGTCGAGCCACATATGCACTAGCGAACACGCCAACACCACGACACATATTTTCACGACACTGCTACTTCTGACACGGCTTCAGCAGCAGTCATGTGTTTCTAGAATATGTATGTCGCAGGGAAATGAGGATATCAGGCATTTCACGAAATCCCTAGGGATGTAGGTAATGAAATCCCGGTAGTTGTCGAATATTATTGTTTATTACGTCGTTTTACTAGAAGTATCTTTATGACAGAAGTCACTAATGACCTTAGATGTTTAAGCGACTTTAAATAAATAAACAAAAAAAAAAAAAGTGATATGTCATTTGACTCATTTCACTAAACTAAATCTTGTTGATCCTATTTTTTTTTAGGTAGAACTATGCTTGGGCTGAAAGCCAGTGCAGCTTCATCGATATGAGTGGCGAGCACCCTGGGGTCAGCTCAAGCCACTGTATTTGTGGTCGATGGGTGGCAGACCCCCCCTTCTTTCCCAGCTACTGGGAGAAGGCAAACCGGACTATTGCGATAAATAGGTTATACTATTATTATCTTGGCCGAGGACAGCGGGTGTCCTCCTCTCCCCCCCTCTAACGGAGGGGAGCAGCTCACGCGCGGCAGCTAAAAAGTGGCCGACACGGGTCATGAGCTAGAAGAGCTCTATGAGCTATCATGGCTGGGGGGCCCGAACCCTTCCTCCACCACTGGCGGGTGGTACGACTCGCGCGCGGTTGTCGTGGTTAACCTAACCGGTTCGGCGGTTTGATTTGAGCTCTGTAAAAGGGCACTGTCATTGTTCCCTGAGACTGAACTAACATCGTCGTTCTGGCTATTCGGAGCAGAACGTGTGTGCTGTTGTCTGTCAGGGTGCGGCGTGAACATCACATTGTATTTTCAATTTACTACTACAAAACTAATCAATTTGCATAAGTAGCAATGAAAATTAAAATATGACAGATATTTGATCTAGAAACAATCACATGCGACCCTATAATACCGTACCAAATTTTATTATAATGTAATTAGTGGTAAAACCAAGCACAACTTTTCTCAGAAGCATAATCGTGAACACATTACAAGCATCACTCAAAATAATTCGAAACAGTTAAAATTAAATTAAAGGTGCAGAATAGCTGCCAAACTTAATCATATAATTATGATATATTTAAAACATTTGCATGTTTTAGTTTTATTATTCAATTCAATTCGGTGGTTGCGAGAATTTATTATATGAATCAAAAACCGATACCGACAAAGACACAGTAATTAGATTAAAGATGGAAGAAATTGTCTATTGCCTTATTTAAAATAACTATGTCGACTTGTTGACAACCGACAACCTATATTTGACCATAGCCCATAATATTTTTAAAATCATTAGATTTTTCATTTGATAAACTGTGGATTTATTACAATGTAAGTCTAGGCCCTGTGACGAGTAGGTACCGTTACGACTTCACACTTGTGTAACAGGTACTAGACAAGGAAAGTATATTTAAGATTTTTATTATAATATACATACTATATTCATAGCCAGTTGTATATTCATAGCCTGGCGGGGATCGATCCTGCAATAGGTAGTCAAGGACAATAATGTACGCGCAAAGCCAAGTAGGTAGAGTAGTATAAAACAAAAGTACAGTAAACATTTAAGATATGTACGTAAACGCCAGCGCGGCGCCCGCCGTCCTAACAAAGGGATATTGTTATTTACAAGGTTTACTTCATTCGTGAATGTCGAGACTTGCTCGTTGCCGATATATCACATAGTTTATCATTGAACGTGCTCCTTCATGTCTATGTATATTAATAGTTTTCTATGTAACATAGTAAGTGTGGATGTATCGGGATGCATATTTAGGTTCTACTACTTGACCTACTTAATATGCACAGACGTTTTCATAAGAATTGTTTGAGCCGATTCGGAGGAGTTTAATAACAACACCGTGATACGACAATTTTCGTATGTATGTATGTTTAAGGTAAATAAAAAACATGTTTGTATATTTGTCGTTAATGAACTCTAGAATGAGATTGAGACAGCAGCATTGTCTATCGGATGGCCTATTTTATATTTTATCCTTCAATGATTTCATCATAAGTTCCATTCCAAATAATATATTTAAATCCTATTTCTAGTAGCCAGATCACAGATGCATCCATAGATAGAATATTGAAAACGGACGCTTAGCTACAACGGTCAGAATTATCTGAAAAGGGTTTCACGCTTTAAAGACCCTAGCTTGTATCATATATAGTAGGGCTATGAAAATTTTACAAATGAAACGCCTGAATCTTAGTAATTGCAATAGCACATGCGAGTGTAATGCCGTGACAGTTTACAAGCTAGGTATCGACGCAATGTGTGATAAAATTACTTGAATTAAATACATTAGTCTGCGTAAATAAATAAACTTTTTTATAACCTATTTGCTGCGTCTCGCGGTTTTACACTCGTAAGTTTATATTCCATGAAAATATCGAAATAAAACTTTGCGTATCTTCTATTTTCGTATCGACCATAAATATACGCAAAAAATTCATGATTAAACAGTTTCGGAGGAGTTCTATTACAAACACAGTGACAAGAGATTTATGTACATATAACTTATAAGATTGCCCATGCCAAATTCTACAATATCTTTAGTTATAGTTATCGGTTGCACATATGGTGACCACCATGGTGTTCATTTATTATAACAGTTGCGACTCTATCAAATTATTTATATCCTAAATGTAGGTTATTAATTTGACTAATAATTACTATCTGCTAATATAGGTTAAGCCTCATTTCGCCTACATTTGTGCATTCACAAATTTTACAATTTTAATTTTTGTCATTTTATGACAAACTTCTTTGATTAAATAATGTCACAAACTTATAATTTATTGTATTTTATATATAAAATATACATAATATATTGTAGCATAGATTTATACTTTTTATTTAGTCTATGTATTGTAGCCACTTAATATTTAAATAATTTTGTACCACACATTGACTAACTATAACCCACTCTACAATTTTTTGATCGGATTCTTGTTTTGGGATATTAAAGGATGAATATATTTGTTGTTGGTTGTTAAATTTAAAAAATCTGAAAAACAAGACAATTATTACGTACCACACACCAATTATTAATTGTCAGTTTCATTAGTAATTTTAAAAATTAGTAAAAGTTTTATAGAAATTTTGAAAATTACTAAAAAAAATTGACTCTTGAGAGACTAAGAATTTTAGAATGACACGTGGAGTTAGTCTCGTAGAACGGACGCGTCGATCTCGCGCCGTCTCGGGGAAATTGAATAAAGAAGAAACATGATAGCCGCTCGCCAGCACTTCACGTAGGCAGTGGGAGCAACGACCCAGCGTCTGCTTCCGTCGACATTCGGCAGTCGGTCGGTAAGGACATGCGCTCACACTAATGCGGCCGCTACACGTTATCTAAGTATAGCATGTTTGCGATGTGACTGCAAAAAGACTACTTACTACTAGCTTTTTATAAAATTGCATGTATTGCGGATACTTTCATATCCTATCATCACAGTGTGAATATTATACTATTACTTACTTTCATCTATGTTAGAGTCTGGTCTACTTTTAAGATTTGCATATATTTTTGAACTTTTGGATTGTAAAGAATCTCATAAAGACTGAAAAGAGTGATCGAGAAGAATGATTTTTGTTAGTTATGATGTGAACAGTGAAAAAGTTAAGTCTCTAACTGGTGGTTTTTTTAAACCTTTGTCGTATACCTATAGCTACTTAAGAAGAACATTGTAATGATATTCCTAAATAATGGCCACCAACCAGTAGTATCTTATTTTAGTTATATTGTAAAATAAATAATTTCTAGTAACCTTCCTTTTTTTTACCTATATTTACTTTTTTCTCATTATAACCATTACAAGTTGACATATTCGCGCAAGCATTATTTAATAGGAAACAGCCAACGCTTTTTTGCGTGCGATGCATGTTAATGTACACCTTGTACCGCTTCGATCAAAATCACCTCGATAGAGAAAAAAAATTAGATACTTGCGAGTTTTTGAAAGTTTTTTTGGATCCTATTGTGAATTCTAATGCTTGTTTTGAATTTCGTCTCTGTTGAGTCTGTGGTAATATATTTTCTGTCTAATTCTGTAAGAATATATCTTAAATCACTGCCGTCGATCGCGTTTCTCATAGCCATAAAAATGAACTAAAGCTGAAACCGACGCCACCACGTTCTCTGTAACAATGATTACCATCAATATCATAAAATATTATAGTTATTCCAAGGCGACGCGACGGTGCCGTAACGAATGTTATAATTCAGTGCTTCTTGGAATTTACCAGTTTTATTTCCCATTTGCATAAAAATACTGCATCGTAATTCATTAATCAAAGTACTTAAGTTGTATTTTAAAAGGAATCGCAACTTGTAACTAGTTTCACTTACCGCTAATATTACTTTATGTAAATAGAGTTATATGGAGAATGGGTTTGTTAATAGATTTTTAGATTTATTTCTTCATCTTTGGAGTTGTATAAACTCTGATAATGTAATAGATAGTAGTAGACTTGATATAGGTTTGATTTAGCCGCCTTAGGCTCCATCCGATATGCCGCTGTTATTTTTGATTTGTATAAATAAATAAGTAATAAGCGATTATTTCCAAAATTTAAAGTGTTTTGTATAACTCAGGCTAAATTGGATATCCTCTAGTAAGTATAGAACAATAAAGTATAGAACAATTGTGTCAGATCTCGCTCTTCCATATATTATCTATGTGCCCCGCGGTTTCACCCGCGTTACCGTCTAAGAAATCCATATTAACTTCAACAACCGGAGGAGGAGGAGGAGAAAGAAAAATTTCTACTGTTTCTGAAAAGATAAAGAAGCAGTCCGAGAAACATGTTTTTACAACGGAAGGGTGAAGGTTGTTTCGAGACTTTAATAAAAAGGCATTTAATTGATGTCTTTTTTTATTATATGTCTTTTCTCTTTATTTTTGTATAAAGAAGGATATTTGGGGATTAATTCAATTAAATTGTCCTCAAACAAATTTATTGTTGACGAGTGAGACGAGAGAGAGAAAGTGGTAGTTATCATAAGTTTACTTTTATTGAATTCATATTTCATTTAAAAAATACATTTCATACTGCTGTGAAGTTCAAGTGTGTGATGGGCCTAAGTAGCTACCGAATTACGTTCCACGCGAATTATTCCATTAGTTTTTTGTCTCTAGACAATTGACAAAACTGTGATTAAGGAGTTTTGTGAAGTATAGTAAGGAATGTAGACACGCCTATGGCTTGCAACCGAATTAGGTTGCTCAAGGATTCACGTATTCTACATTATCAAACTGAGTAAAGAAAGAAAGATAGGTATGCAGTTAAGTTTTCAGATTTTTTAGACAGTTTTAAAATGTGAAGTGACTCCTATTATCACAATGAATATGTGACTATTATAACACAAACAATTAATAGTACAAACTGTCTCTATCGGACAGAAAATATTATCTTTCTTCGAAAATTAAAAAAATAATGAGCAGTTGTTGTATTCGGTCTATTGGTGTTACGGATACTTTTAAGCTATTGGTGTTTTGCATAGATATTAGATTTTTATCTCTATGTATTTCAAGGTTTACAAAGGTACCTACATAAACGCACAAACACACACTTACATTAACACAGACGTCACACTACATTGATATGAGTCGGCAGCAATGTGACGTCATCGTAGCATCACCTCATTTGATATACTAACATAGGACACCCATCCTGGACTTCTAATAACGTCGTCGACAAAAAAAAACTGCTATTCATTTTTGCTCAATTATATGCACTACTGCTTAATTTTATTAACACTTTCAGCTGTTACCTCGGAAGTTGCTACATGTGAATAGGGTTGCCAACACCGTTGATCAGAATTCCGGGAGGACAAAATATCACCAGATATATACATTTAAAAGTTCTATAATGTCATGAACAGTGGTCGGAAGGCAATCTTGACATTATGAGATTAAATTTGGCCACTTCTGTCGGGGTTGCACGCCGCCCGCCACTCGCCAGCCCAGGAGATTTTACCAGCGTTCCTGGGGCCGGGAGATTTTAAAATATAATTTCTTTTTTCCGAGAGAATCTCGGACTTCCGGGAGAGTTGGCAACCCTAAATGTGAAACATGTCTTAAGGTCCCAATGATGTCCTAAATTTACGCGAAGATTACTCATTACAAGAAAACAACTTTGTGGTCATGTGTGGACTGGTTCCTCCACGCCCACAAAGTTGTTTTACCATGGTTGCTGTAAAACTTCTGAAACGTCGACCTTGTAATCTTCTTAATCTATATAAACTACTCAAAACAAAATAGGGCCCACCACGTTTTTTTGCATCAAGTTTAAAATACTTACAATCATTCAATTTTTTTAATTAGATATGGTTGCAGTAGGGATTCATAAATCATGTGAGCATAACAAATGACATAATTTATTTATTTTTTTAATTTAAACACAAAGAACAGTTTTTGGCGATATTTTGGTAAAATAATGGGATTCATGAAATTTAAATTTTATTACTGTACTGGGGCCATATATTCAGAAGTCCCAAGTTTAGTAGCGTGTGGGTCCTCCTCTGCTCCGTACGCACTCCCTGAGTTTATTTGGAACACTTTCAATAAGATGCACTATATTTTGTTCCGGTATTTGCTCCCCACACAATTATAGTGCGTTAATTAGCTCTTCTTGACTGTTCACGCTGCTATAGTTTTCTTTGAGGCTTCTTTTCAATTGATCCCATACATATTCGATGGGGTTGAGGTCAGGACTCATAGCTGGCCAAGGCAAAACTGAAATATTGGCATCAGAAAGTGCATTTTGTGTGGTACGCGCCATGTGAGCGCGAGCGTTGTCTTGCATTAAAACAAAGTTTGCGCCAATTCTTTGTGAAAATGGAACAATATGAGGGCGGACTACTCGTTCGACGTAACTAGCGGCAGTTACGGTACCTCCATCTAGAATTACCAGCTCTGTTTTGCCTAGCAAGCTTATTCCACCCCAAACCATAACACTTGGACCCCCAAAACGGTCAGTCTCGTGGATCATGGTTCTGAAAAACGTTCTCCTTACCTTCTCCACACACGTACTCGTCTGTCGTCACTATAAAACTTGACTTTACTTTCATCCATAAAGAGTACGGATCTCCAGTTATCCATTGTCCAATCCAAATATTCATGTGCGAACCTTAAGCGCGCTGCACGGTGAGCTCTTGTCAGTTTAAGCCGAATAACATGCACTCTGGAACGTTGGCCATTTTCGTGGAGTCGATTCCGAATAGTTTGATCGCTCACTTGTCTTCCAGTAGACTGCCGTAATTGATTTTGTAAGGCTCGGGCGGTGGTTGTACGCTCCCGACGGGCAGTTAATCTGATATATCTGTCTTCCTGAGCCGTCGTGGCTCTCGCTCTCCCTGATCCAGATCTCCTAGCAATACTTCCGGTCTCTTGATAGCGTTCCCACAGGTTTCGGATAGCTCGTCGGGACACTGCGATGCTTATTGCAACAAATCTCTGAGAGTTCCCTTCCTGAAGCATAGCAACAGCTCTAGCTGCAGTTTCCATGTTCATATGGCGACGAGGACCAGGCATATTGTTTAGAACTAACGCCGTAATGAAAGGAAATGGTTTACCAAGTAAGCTTCAACAGCAACGTTCTGAATACGACTGAGAACGCGAGCGACAAAAATACGCATTTAATCACTTTTTTTAGCCCTACACTTTATTTGACTACCTACTTGAGAATAATGTTAAATTTATCATTAGAAACTCTGGTTCAGACTCATAAATATGTCAACTATACGTTTAAGTGCTTGAATCATGTTACGATAACCATACAAAATATTTATACACAAATTTGTAGAAGATCGTGAGGTGGGCCCTATTTTGTTTTGAGTAGTTTATATAAAACTCGAAGGTGACATAGCCATCGATCAACGCACAGCCCAAACCACTGGACGGATCAAGCTGAAATTTTGCATGCAGGTAGATGTTATGACGTAGGCATCCGCTAAGAGGTGGAGGAGGAGGTTTTTTTTAAATTCATCCCCTAAGGGGGTGAAATAGGATGTTGAAATTTATAACGGTTTTTTAGAAATTATGCGCGGGTGAAACCGCGGGGCACAGCTAGTTAATTAAATAAACCGCGATAAAATCCGTTACAGTTGTTTTAAGGAGTATTCCTGCCGTATCGCAGACCACACGCGCCAGGAGTCAGCGGGTTAAGTGACAGGAAGCCCTCAACACGTCACGGCACGATATCGCGTGTAATCACAGACACGCTGCACGCTGCACGCTGGCCCAGTTCGATCAATCTCGCGCTAAAGCTTTGATCTCTGTGCTAATTTATACAGAATTTCTTTTGTTGCGTCATTATGATCGATTCCTTTATATGTGCGCTATTTAAAGTATTTGATACAAATTTTATTACATGTATATAATATGCTATTATAATAATGAGTTAATTACTAAAAAAACTTGGAATTGTATTATCTTGGATAGAATTCGAAGGGACTTCCACTGCTCATAGTCGTTAGACACTCTTTTATTTTAGATATTTTGCAGTGACTAGCATTCCTATTATTTTGTATGAGATAAAATGTCCAATAATAGGCGCATGTGTGAAGAAAGACGTGTCTGAACAGTTGTTCAGTGGCAAAAACGTGTTAAAAGGTTACATAATTGTTGTAATGTCATACTTCAGACGTTTTCACGTCATAAATTGTATTTCAGTGAATGTTTTCTGCTTTATTGCTCTTTGCTATTTGAAGCCAATGGCTCTCTTTTTTATACTTAAAATATAATACGCAATACAACAGTGTGATAATATAAACCGCAAATGTATGCATATAAGTCTGGAACAAGTGGGGTCTC